>VYZV01013247.1:0-33485 GCA_013401275.1 Pandion haliaetus | reverse complement strand
TTTTCCCCCCTGATTAAGACATCTACATGAATACTAGCATTTAGATGGATCCAAACTGTAGTGCTCTCTCTTGGTCCCTGTCTGGGTGAGTGAATTGCTGTTGTTAGGAGATGTTGGTACCAGAAGACAAGCAGGAATGTAGGCTGCAGCTGCTATATTGATTTCATTGACCTTCCAGTTATTTTCACTAAGGCTGAGACAGGATCCTTTAAGGCCAGACCCTCCAGCTATCATGTTGGGTTTTTTTTTTTTCTAATTCTTTAATTACAGCCATGAAGCAGTGTGTTCAGTATACTGTGTGTAGTGACCTATTTTCTCTGCTGTTTTCAGGTAACCATCACTGTAATTGGGCTGTGCCCTACCAGAATCGCTGCATCCTCTTGCAGTGTCACCAGCTGAGCGCGTGCCAGAATGCTGGAGATCTGCTTGGAGGTAACGCCATGCTTCAGGCTCCTGCTAAATCCAGGATCCTGGTCCTTTTGCTTTAAATACCTACATTTAGACCTTGACTGGCTTTCAGCTGAGGGAGATGGGTTGTGAAATGCTTGCAGGGTGATTCCATAGGTAAAGTTGGTTCACTGGAAGAACTGTTTTGGTAGCCTGGTAAGGACTCTGGTACTTAAATGTGCATGATGTGTCTTTGAGTAACTTTTGTAGCTGTTACTGAGTAATAGTTTGTCTCCATGTTGAAGACATCATTCATTCAAGCCATTTGCACTCCACACACTGTTCTTTGGAAAATAAAGGTGTAACAGATGTGTTTATATTTTTTTAAGAGAAAGGAAATGTCTTGGCATTGTTTTTTCTGAGATTGCCAGGATTTTGTGCCAGAGGCAGCAGGCTGCTTCTATAATTGGAACAGCCATAGCAGCAATTGCTCATGGTGACTTTCCAGTGTCAGGATCTTCAATTTTAATTAAGTGACACAATAACAAAATGGAGCTTGTTGGTGATTGGGGAATCAGTCTTCTAAAGTATGTTTCAAGAGTTCTCTGTACCCAAGTTTAAAAAAGAAAGTTTGTTCATGATTCTTTTGGGTTGGCAAAAGTTTCTCTGCAACATAGCAACCAAACCTTTGATAAGCAGATGGGATTTATGTCACTATAAATCTAGAACACTAGTTGTGAAGGAAATTCTCCCAAAGTACGAAAGTGTAAGTGGAAATTTCCACTCAGTTTTGAGATGTGAAAATTATGAATCTAAGCATAAAGGGTTTGTCAGTGCTGTGTAGCTTTGAAAGCATGAGTCTTCTCAGGAGATGGCATTCGTAAATGCTGCAGCTCCTGTTGATACTGTGCTTCGGTGTTGTAGGTCAGTACTGCATTACCTCACTTTTGTAGAATTAATTCCCTGGTTGGGCGAATGCCAGAGGTCTGTGGCAAAAAACAAAGCAAAACAAACCCCCCAAAACAGACAAAAAAACAAAAAACCACCCCCCAAAAACCCCAGAGGGAGCAGGGCTCTGAGTTTTCATCTTCTTGCTGACTTCAGGACTGATTTATTCCAGTTGTACTACATGTACTGCAGAATTTGTGTTCTGGTTTGCATGTTGGGGGTATGAGGTCAGATTTGAGCTTGAGAGTTTTATCCTTATGAAACTCATTGGTTTTGTCTTTTTGAAGAAATTGTCGGTGGGAAAAGGGAAACAGTCCTGTTTCACCACCAAAGCTATCCACAGAAAAAGGAGAGGATGGTGAATGCACAGGTTGACCAACACAATGTGGAAAACCATTTCTCCTCAACTCCTCGGACTCACAAGATTCACTTGAGGCATTTGATTGAGATTCAGAGTGAAGGTATAACAACAAATGCAAGAAAAACAATTGCAAGCAATGCTACCACCACCATAGTGACCACCACCACAGCCATAGCCATAACAACAAATGTTACAAATGCAACTCTCCTCACTACAACTCATGAAACAACTGCCAAAGACTCAAACGCCCCTGGAAGTTCTGGTCTCCTTGCTGAAGCCACATCATCCACTGCCTTTTCTCCCACTTCTGGTCACATCCCTGCTTCCACTTCCAGCCATTTGACCAAGCTTGTGACCACCACTGAAAAATCAGGAAATAGTAGCTCTGTCTCAGTATTGTCCCCCACTTCTACTCCTGCTCTCCTCACTGTCATTTCTCAAGCAGGTACTCAAATGCCTCAAACAGAGCAGTTTAACCGAACCACCAGCACTCACCGCTCTAGCAGCTCCACCACTGTTGGAGCTGGCCCGAAGACAGTGAGGGCAACATTGACTACCCTCATCCCGCAAGACACAGGAACGTCTTCCACTGTTTCCACTCGTGCCATGGCACTCACCCACTTGGAGATTTCACACTCTGTGAACCCACTGCCCGTCATTACGTCACTATATCTAGAGCCAGAAGCAAGTACAGCTGCAACATCCTTGAGTAAATCAACTTCTCTGGGCTCTACAAGAGATGCCATGGTTTTAACTACTGCCTCTATAGCAGAAACGACAGCTAGGCATGGGATAAAGTCGACATCTCACATTTTTTCAACAACCATGGCTCCAGCAGATGCACCCAAAACAACAGCTTCGGGCCTTGCAGAAACGCCGGATACAGACAATGAGTATCTTCTCATTGCTGCTGAGCCCCTGACTCAGTACTTAGTGGATAAAAGTTTGCTTCTTGCAGTGCTTTTAGTTGGTACGGTTTTTTTCATAACTGTTATAGTTCTTTTCCTTATGCAGGCCTATGAGAGCTACAAGAAGAAGGATTACACACAAGTGGATTACCTGATCAATGGCATGTATGTGGACTCGGAGATGTGAAAGGGTGGGGATAAAACAGTGGGCAGAGAGATGGAAAGGAGATTGAAAGCCTGCTTGACTTGTTTTTCTTTCCTATTTGCCTATAACACAAACTCAAAGTGCTTCCAAATATACTTCTAGTGCAATCGAGGAGAAATGCCATGTACTGTATTACGAAAAAAAAAAAAAAATTATCCAACCGTGGAACAGGTTGCTGTAAAAAAAAAAGAAAAAGAAGTAGTAATTTTTAAAACTTTCATAATGCATAATAGCTTTGGCCATTATTTTTCATTGCAAAATAAGCCTAACAAGGGATAGGCTGTCATCCTTGGAAAATGCTGTGGCGCTTTTTCAACTGTTTACAATTCAAGTTCCTTGTGTTATATTTGTTTCACGTGCGCTCTGAAAACAGAGCAAAGAATGCTCTCACCTTTTGCGAAGTGCTCTGAAATTGCAAGATGAGAAGTGTGCAATTTTGCTGCAACAGGGAACTTTTAATCCAATGTGTGTCATGTTTTGGTATACTTCTTGCTTGTAAAGAGGTCTGTTTACAAGGCATTGTAAGCTCTGTTTACTGCTAACCCAAGATACTTTTTCACCATGGAGCAGGTTACTGTGCCCCTGCACTTAAATGATCTTATTTTTGTATTCACTTAATAAAGGGGGCCCTGGAAGGGCATATCTTGTTGCATTTCTGTTTTCATTCCTCCACCTGCCAGTTCAGAAGCAGGCAAGTGGGCTTCTGGGGCTTAAGCAACTTAGCTCTACTTCAGTATTCCAAGTACTGGGGCTATGAAGACCTCCCTGGAGGTATGGACATGTCACAGAAGATGCTAGTCATCTTCCAGGCTACTGCTGCTGTGCTTTCAGAGCAGTATGCTGCTGGTCGCCTGGGTATGCAGACCCATTTACTGCTTTTTATCTTTCATGCAAAGAGCATCAGGCTCTGTTTTGGTTTTTGTTTTGCATTTAGGACCAGTTCAGAGTTGCTAGTAATTTGGAAACCTTATTGCATGTGCAGTTGCAGCTTAGCTCCTAAGATCTGCAGCTGTGAGAGTGAGTAGAAAACACTTGATTTTTGGCAAGTATTCTTCAGTGATTAATGCATCTTATTTGAATGACAAGTACATACCAATAGCAAAATGCTGGATCAAGGCGCATCGTATTTTTTTTTTTAACCAGATTGATAGCTTGTCTCTCACTTTGAATTAGTTGGCTGCTCTTTAATCCTGCTTGCATGTAAACTTGGGGCTGATAACAGGCAAACCTCAGAATTTGAGCTGTTTGGCTTTTGGTTTGGGTATATCCTAATTCTTTGGCTGTTAAGAATTTGGAGGGAGTCTTTACTCTGGAAGAGGTTACTTTGTAGACTTCTTGTTCATCATCAAGCTGAAAGGGCTATGAAAACGGCTGCAAACAGCACAAGCAGCAGCAGAGGCAAGGGGTTGTTTAAAAGAAATGGGCAGGAGGTAGTTTCCTGAATCTTACCGAATACAAATTTTGAGGACAAAATTTCAGCAAGTAGAGTATGTTGAGAAAAGGAAAGAGATTGCTTTGGAAGTGAGATGACTTGGTTGTCAGCATCGGGTTGCATTTTGCAATGCTTTCGCATGGACTGCATCTGCATGCCGGTAGGCTAGAGCATCTCTCAGGGTAAAAGGATAGTGTGGTTTTTGGGAACCTCCCTCCTTGGAAGGCCTGAAGTATAAGCCACAAAATTCATGCGATGTTTCCTGGAGGGGGGAAAAAAAGCTTGAGGGACTTAATTTTATTGTATTTTAAGGTTATTTTTAATTGGTTTCTCCACAGCAGAAGGGAACTGAACCCTGATTTCAGCCATCTTCCAGGAGCTGCCTGTGTGCAGTATCTGTGCAACAAGGTGCTAGGAACATCCCCCAGCGTGGCTGGGGATTTGCACCCCGTTGAGATGCTTGGGACTGTTTGCCTCTTAGCACAACCGTTCTGAGCTGTTAGCAGATGTCAGGCAGATGCAGCCCTACAACCACAAAGTGCTGAGACTTATCTTTACTTGGGCATCTCGGGTTTCACCTTGATTGCAGGTGAGTCATTAACCATAGACCTAAGCATGTGGTCTTCTGAGCTCTGCTCCAGATACTGAGATAAGAGCTGTCTCCTTTACTCCCAAGTAAGGAGATGAGCTGAATCTGAGGTAACACCCACTTTTTCTCCTTATTTAGGCATCTCAAATAAATGCTTGCATCTCAATAGGGTGAATCCAGGCAATAGTGCTTTTCCTCGTTATTTATCCCTGCTTATGTAAGTGAATTCCTATCTGTAGGAAGTGCCTTCCTGCATAAAGGGTCAGTGTTGCAGCAGTTCTGCTAGTATTTTATTATTTTTTTAAGTTGCCTGAGCCATTTACACAAAGGCAAACTACCATCATCAGACTTGCAATTGCTTATCCTGGTAATGGCGAAATTTTTGGACAAACTTTGCACTAACCGTGGCCTTTTTTTTTTGGTCTCTGTGGATCTCTTCATAGACCCAAAGTTGGACACCAGATTCTGTGGAGCGGAGTGGAAGCTTGTGAAGTTGCACTGAGTTTTATTCTCTTTGAAGAGATACTGGACTCCTGTACTGATTTCTTGGAGGGAGTAGGAAAGGAAGGGAGAGGAAAGGGGCATTACTTAAACAAAACTCTTTCAGAGTTTTCTATTCTAAAAACAGCTACTTTCTAAGATTGGTTTATTAAAAACAAATAAAACCCTTGGGCATAATTTAAGTGGGCATGATATAATTACAAGAGTTGGAACTGGGTTACAACTCTATTTACAAGAGTCTTAGGGAGTTTCTCATGGTCACAGTGGGAATATTACAACTACATCACGGCTAAAAGAAACCACCACCATAAAAATCTTTGTGGCTTCTCAACAGGTTCTTACAGGAAGGTGAGTACTCATCAGAAGCTTGTTGCAGTTCCCACAGTCCTGGTATGTTTGCATCCAGGTCTCCTCTTCAGATACTGGCGCAGCCTGTCTTTTTTGTTCTTATTTGAGTTACTGCACTTCCAGCTGTGAATTACTTTCTCAGCAGAAACTGAGCTTTTTAGTGTAAAGCTTAGCACCAGAGCAAGTTTTGCCTCTGCATTTCTGCATACAAAGTAGAGATCTTCATGCTTACTGTACAATCATAGAATGGTTTGGGTCAGAAGGGACTCTTAAAGATCATCTAGTGCAACCCCCCTGCAATGACCAGGGACACCTTCCACTAGATCATGTTGCTCAGAGCCCTGTCCAACCAGACCTTGACTGTTTCCAGAGATGGGGCATCTACCACCTCTCTGGGCAACCTCTTCCAGTGTTTTACCACCCTCATTGTAAAAAATTTCTTCATCTAGTCTGAATCTGCCCTCTGACAATTTAAAACCATTACCCCTTGTCCTATCGCAATGGTGCTCAAAGTGCAGTGCCAGCTGGAGAAATGCCAAGTAGGTTTTTCTTTACATCCCAATGGTTTTGTCTTATACTAGCTCAGTTTAGGCATTAAAAAATAAAAATATTGGGCTGTAGCCTGGCCACTGAAAGTCAAGGTGTGTTTTCTGGCTGGTACATTGAAACCCAATTGTAAAGATTTGGCAGCTTTGCTGGTTCTGTTTTGCATCTAGCTACTTGAGAGCATTGAAGGAGAACAGTGGGACTGTGGAAGGTAGATTGCATGTTCAGTCCTCTAAAGGGCTCTTCTGTGGTGGTGGTGGCTTTATGTGCAAGTCTGAAGCAATTAGGATTTCTTCCCTTCTGGTTCTTTTTGTGTTGGAGGTCACCAGCAGCAAACATTCACTTGGTTGTTTCTGCCTCCAACCCATTGTTTCTGTTTGGGCTAAAGCCAGCCTCCTAGAATGGCTTCACTTGTTTTGCTTTTGAGGCTGCAAATGATGGCAAATTATTGCACTTCATGGTGTAGTGTTGTAGTAGTTAATAGTGAGTATGTTAGACAAAGAAATGCAACACCTGTGAAAGTTTTCTTGCAGAATTCACAATATATCAATAGATGGGGTCCTACCAAGTTATCTAGAAGACATCTGCCAAGGGGCTGCCAAAAACAACATTCTGCTGCTGTGAAGCATAGCATATCTGGTGCACATTGGGTTTCATTGAGTTGCATAGCCTCTTTCTCAATAATACACAAGAACTTCCTGGAATTAAATTTAGATTAGATTAATTCTAAATGCCACCTCCCTCTTATTTAATTGCTTGTATTAGAAGTATGTTGTTCTAGGCAGCAGAGAAGACAGGAAATAATGGAATAGTAAAACATTTAAAGGAATAATAGGAATGAAAGAACTTTTCGACTGCAAATGTGAGTTTGCAGTATGCCATGTGGTGTCTAGAGAATTGGGGAGCATATGCAGAATTCTTAAGCGTGACCTTTAAAACAGCTAATGCATGTAGTCGGAAAACACCCAGAGAGCTCTGGAAACAGAGGTATATCATGGAGTTGGTTTCTCTGGATTTGTCTGGTGGCTGCTTATTTCTGGCATCAAAAAAGGAAACCGGAGCCCTGCCCTACTGAAGCATTTCTAAGGGCTGTTTACACTGTGGGTTCTCTGGTATGCAGTAAAGGGAAGTTCATATTGCAGCATCTCCCCTGACCAGGGCAACTGTAGTTGTCTCCTTTCCATGGCCTGTTAAGTCTCAGGAAACTTAATTACCTTTGTAGCGCTTGGCTGAAGTTGGCCTGTGAGTTCAAGAGCAAATGCTTTCAACTTGCACAAAGTATGGGCTCACAAGCTTGTGCTTTCCTAGAAGAAACCAGGCTAAACAACAGCAAAGCCTAGAGCTGCAATTATTCCTATCTGCTAGAAGGCCTAAGTAGTTCAGGTTTAGGACTCTGCTTTGACTTTTTGTTCTTGCTGGATAGCTATTTATTGTGGGTAAAGCTGGTCTTTGCTTTACAGCATTTTGGATCGACTTCCTTGTACTTTCATGTCCTTGGACCTTGTCTTTTTGTGCTGCTGCTAAGCTAGATAATGTATTTAGAGCAGTCCTGCCTTGGCTGAGAGATGCCAGCAGGTTGTGCTGCGGGGCAGCTCTTCTGGAGCTTGTCTGCTCAGCCTCCCTCTGGCAGGGAAACCCCAAAGAGTCTGGGGAAGAAAAAGATTCTCCGCCTGATCTGGGGCTTCCTGGTTAGCCCTAGGTGATGTTCAACTTGTGCTTTGGCTGGAGTTATGTTTGAATTACGAAGCATGTTTGAAGGAGAGCTTCTTTTCTAGCACGCAGAACTTGCCCAACATCCTGCTCGTCCCAATTAAAAAGGACTACAGCTGTATGGATGGGATTATACAATCTGTTTGAAAAAGCAAACAAATAACTTGTCTTCATGAAAAGTGGCTAAATATTTTAACCCCTTCAAGCTGGGACAGGTGAAACTAATTACACTGGTTTGAGGGTCATGGACTTATGCAAGTGGTTCCTGTTCTTTGCTGCATGCAGATGAAATTGTAGAGCCTAAGCTTATGAGTGTAAACACTGTTAAATCTTCCCACGTAACTCATAGAACACTAAGGAATGGAGAAGAAAGGAGGACGGATTTATTCAGCTTGAAAATGCTCACGTTTTGAAGTGACTATTCAGGGCTAGTTTTAAAAAAAGTAAAAAAAAAAAAGTAAAGATCTAACCAGATTCTGGAGTTAGTTTAATCATAAACTCTGTTCTAAGGTCTTGAGATTTCAGCCACTGCTGCAAATTAGAAGGTGAGAATTTTCAAAAGTATCTAAACAGGGACATAAAATCCTAGTTATGTTGTGATTTCTCACGTGCCCTTCCCTGCTGTAGGTAGGTTTCTGAGCAACTTTGCTGATCCTTGGTCAATGCAGCAGCTGAACTGAAGTTAGCAGCTGAATAATGATTAACATAAGCTGTACCATGGGACAGAAGTTCCCCATGCTCTTGAGAAACTGAGACATCTTTTAATACAGCAGAGGAATAGGGAGGTGCACAGTGGCTGCTGGCTGGTCCTGTGTCCTTGTGGCATCAATCAATAACAAGTATCCTTGGTGTGGTGTGGTACCTTGTGTGATCCAGGTGTTGCCAGCAAGCATATGAGCTTGTCAAGTGCCAGAAAAGAGAGTCTGCTCAGGGAGGAAGCTTTGCTGATATCAGTGCACAGGGTAGTACTGTTGGGGAGGAGCTGAAATCCTTGCTGATGACTTTAGTCAGAACTAAGTAAAGCCTGTTATGGAGGTATGTGCTAATATGGCTATTCAAGGTGCACAGGGTAAACGGAGGAGGTGTGTGCTCTGAATGAATGTGCTGTGTACTTCTGTCCAGCACAGTTACATGGACCTGTTGCTGGTAGAAGATGGCTCTAAACTGATTCCTCCTGCATGCATCCTGGTGAATATTCCCAACAGTGAGAGATAAGCAGCAGCACTGTGTGTTACAAGCCAATGTCTACAGGTTCCAGGCAGAAAGGCTGTCTGATCTGTAGGATAAAAGCCAGCTTTTCTACCTCATTCTCCTGTTTGCTGTGTCAAAGTGTATTGCGAGGATGTTGTAAGAGGTGAAGGCACTTTTTTTTTTCTGATTTATTGATTTTTACGTATTGCTACATGTCTTCAGTGTTTAGATTGTGCTTAGTGTTGGGCTAAAGATCTTCAGAAAAAATGAGCTTCCCTGGTAATAGCACCCTGGAGTGGGTCAGTTTTCACTGGAGCTTTCCCCAGGGCCCGGCCCCTGGCTCGGGTTGAAGTGCGCAGTGTCTCACAGAGTGTCAGGCAGGTTCCTGTGGTCCAGAATTTCTGTGGAAAGTTTTGCACTTTCCTTTGTACTTCAGTCTGCGAGGAGAAGTAGAGAGACTCTTCTGCAAGAGGGAGCAATCTCATCCCCCAGCAGTTTGTGACATGCAGTGAGCATCCCATTTTGAAGGAAATGGTGAGCCTTATTAACATGGTCTCCATGCCTCTCTTGGATCACACGCAGCCCTGGGGTCTGTTTGTAGCCAAACATAAAGCTTTTTCAACAGACGATCTCACTACTTGAAAACCACATGCATGTGAACCAAAGCAGGAAGGGGAGCAGTGGCTGAAAGGGATGGAGGGCTCCACATGGGCAGCAGATGTACATGGCTTGCACTGGGACAACCCATGTGTTTTCTTCCAGCTGTGAGCCTTGGTTCGGCCATCAGGGTGTGCAGGGCTTGGTAGATTGTCCTTTTCTTTGAATGTTTGCAGTTTCATTAGCCAGCAGGGAATTCTGGAAAATGTTAGTGAGAGCTGTCAGACTGTGTAATAATCTCCCAAGAGAAGGAGTAGCAGCCCTACAGGAGTTCAAAATCTTGCAGGCTAATGTAGCACAGGAAAAATCCTGAGGATGAATAGGATGACCTGAGAACTCTTCCGTGGAGAGGTAATGAATGATGGAAGAAATCAGATGAGCTGGAGAGAACTGTGTGCGTGCTAAAGGAGAAGAAAGACCAGCCATTCCCATGAAGAATAGTCCTTCCTTAACTGGACTGGGCTATTAGTCTCCATGCTTCTGGGTGTACGTGATTGCTGGCCAGATGAAAGAGAAATATTCCTCTGTATACATTTGTACAGAACTGTCTGCAGAGGGAATTAGAAGCATTCTTTGAGGTACCTGATGTTAGTGCTGAAGTGATGTTACCCTGTTGATTTGCTAGCTGAAAATACTGGGCTTTGCTGATCCACGTAGCAGTGTCATGGAGCCAGTTTCTGGCCACAGGACTCTAAAGGTTTGCTTCATTACCTTGTCCTTTGCCTAGCTTAGCTTTAAAGCTCTTTCCAATTGCCTCTCACTAGGAAGAGAGCGCTGCAGCGGCAAGGTGAGACTGCCTCGGGTATGTGGATACCCACTATGGCTGCTCCTTCCCACCCTGCAACATGTGTGTGTTCGTGTGTGCGTGTGTTTGGTTTAGGAACTGTCGTCCCATGACAGCTTTGAAGTGTATATACTTCACCCATTGCCAACACAGATGTCACTGTTCTTTTCAAAGGAAAATGCAAGACCTCTCCTGTAAAAAAAGGCATGTGTGAGATGTCTCTTCCACATCTCTGACTCTGTTTGGCTCCAGCCCTGAAGCGTGAGGTTTAATATTCCTTCATATCTTGCCATTTCCTGCCAGAAATGACCAGCAAGGTGCAACAGGGAGGCTAATCCTTATTCTGAGATTTATTACACCACAACCCCCCCTTTATCACTGCTAATTAAAACTAAACTCCACTTATCAAATGACCGTGTTCTCTCTCCATGGGTCTCCTGGTCATTCCAGTGAGTTGAGGAGGTTATAACATAGATGAGACTAAAAATAAACCTGCACTAAAAGCAGCTGCATTGTGGAGGAACTTAAACCCGAAAGAAAAGCAGGTAGGGACAGTTTTAACCGCAGTGTGCTCTTTAATTGAAACCTGGGTTGGAGCTGACCTGCCTGCCTTGTGATACTGTGTGGGTTGGGTGGGGATGCAGTCTGCATTATTAACCTACTGCTATAACATTTACACAGATGGTTTTAGCTTCTGACAACGGGAAAATTATTTTCTGTACAACCTTTTGGCTTGGGCCACCCATGTGCTGTGGGAGAGCGGGCGTCACAGGAGCACTGGCATCGCTCCTTCTGCAAGGTTCTTGTGCTCCTGAGAGGTAAACAGTCCCTAGGCATGAGACAGAAGTACCTCCAGGGAAGGTGGATTTTAAATCACCTCACCTTGTCTTTTGTTCATCCCCTAGCTATAGCAGCCTTGCTGAAGGCTTTTTCCAGTGCAGATCTCTCTTCTCGTGTGCTTATGTAGACTTCACGAGAGACCCTTGCCTCTACCAGCTGGCTTTGAATTTCACTGGTGGAGCTGGGCAAGCATGTGGGACAGATGGAGCAACCTGTGCTGCAAGTTGAGTTGGGACTGAGGTGCCAAGGCAGGTCACAGGCAGGCTGAGACTGTATTTTTTTTTTTTCTTTTGTTTCTTTGGTGTTTCTTTGTGGGTTTTTTTATGGTTTCTTTGGTCTTTTTTTCCTCCCCTTTTTCTTTTCTCCCCTTTTTCTTTTCTCCCCTTTTTCTTTTCTCCCCTTTTTTCTCCAAGGTTTCTGAAGTGCCTGACAAATACATTTTAGCTACAGCTGTCATGTGTTGGGGATGTGCTGCAGCATCACCTTTTTGAGCCAACAGAACCTAGAGAAAAAGGGGTGCTTTAAGAGAAAAGCCATGCTAGTGAGGCCTCTGGGCTGATTTGCCCAAACGACTTAGTAAACAAAGACTTCAGGAGCTGATTTCATTGGGACCTCCTGAGATGCCTCCTTGTTCACTGGTAATCTGGAGCACAAGCTAAAGCAGAAGGTTTCCCGAGCACAGCTGCTGCTTAGCCCCAAGCAGGGGAGAGCTGTGGCTGCCCTAGCCAAGCAGCAGCTGCTTTGTGTTACTGGGGCCCAATAACAACTTCCTCTTCCCTGTGCGTATGCTGGTGGCTTGGTGCTTGTGGGGCCGTAACTGCACCTTGCCCTTGGCGCTGCTCTCTGGGTGATCTGTGCATGCAGTCAGCAGAAGGGAGGGCGAAACACTGATTTTCTAGCTTTGGTGTCAGGGCAGGGTTTCTCCTCTTGGCTCAGAAGAGAAGGGGCTAGGAGAACTGAAAATGAGTTGAGGGGACTTCTGCTGCTTGCTTTTGGTCCAGTTGTTCTTGCTCACAGCTGCATTCACCAGAGTCAGGGAAGGGCAGAAAATGGGAGTGTTCCACAAGCTGCAGTACAAGTAGAGAGCAGGAGGGAGAGGAGATAGACCCTTGAAGTTTCTTATTGAGCATCCTGTCTGTTAAAGTTTGGCTACCTGCTCAGGAAGAGTGGTCCTTGCATGGGCAGGCTGATGAAGAGCACCACGTCCTCTTGCTTGTAAGATGGGCTGGAGGCATGAGTACAGACAGCTGGCAAAGCAGTGGCCGTGGGATGGGTGAGAGCATGGAGGGGAGAATGGCTGTACCTTGTTCATCCCAGATGCAGCGCAGTGTGATCAAAAACACTGATGAACCTTGCTTCCTGATGGTGCGTTTGCCAGGATGTGGTGCTTGACATTGTCACCAGTGTAGGAGATTGAGGTGTGCCTGAAAATGTCACTAGTAAGCTGCACCATGTGTCATGATACAGCTGCTGTAGAGAATGCAGGCCACTTGAAGCCAGAGGAGATGATCCCATTGGCTTGGTGGGGTTGGAGCCAGGGCCAGAGGGTTGCTTAGGCTCTGTAGTCTTCCAACATGTTGTGTTAGTGGCACTGACAGTTTCCTGTATTGCAGGTGCCTGGAAATGTGTGACAAGTGCATTGAAGTGACAAGAGCCAGCCTTGCTGCTCATGCTCTGGAACACCTTAGTGGTGGGGCCTGTTCTCCATCGTTCTGTGGCTGTCACCCAAAGGCACTTTTAGATCTTGGGACAGAAGAGCAAGAGATGCTTTCTTAATGTTGCACTCTCCAGAGTAGCTGACACAGGCATGTACTACAAAGCATTTAGCCTTCAAGCACATAAAAAGACGAGAAGCTGACCAGCCCCTCCTACACAACATGGCTTTTATTAGTTGATATTTATATTATTTATATTAGTTGATATTTAATTATTTAAAGTATTTTAGTCATGCTACCCATTGCATTATGTTGGAAGCATACATATATTGAGATGCTGCCCATGGCTTGAAGAGCTTGTGACCTGTAAAGACTAGACAGCTTTGGGGTAGAAAAGAGTGAATGCAGAGAAGTGGCAACTAACTTAGGGAGGTAGAGGAGAAGAGTGGTGCAGTCAAGAGAAGTGGCTGGGCCTCTGGTTTCCAGTTTACTGCTTCCCGCCCCATCCCTGACAATATAGCTTCTCCTGTTTTTATACAAGCAGCAGCATCTGTGGTAAGAGGGGAAGGAAACAGAAGCTGTCCTGCTCTAGAGGTAGTGTCAGTTCTGCTTTGAAGCTTTCCATGAGGCATCAGCTCACTGTCAGAGGTGTCACCTCCAAATAAAACTGTTCCAGGACATTTCCTCAGTGTGCTGCGCCGCAGCAGTCCATGTTGGCTGTAACACTGAGCAGACTGCTTGGGGTGGTTTGGAAGAGCAACAAACTGCTTGCCAGGAAACATGCCTTCATTTTGTGGCAGGTCAGGAAAAAATGTGTACAGGGCTGCAGTTGTTGTGCATGTACGAAACACTGGGTATTTCAAATCACAGGAGAGGGAACATAGCACCAAGGCTCAGCATGCCTTAAAAGGACCAGAGATGGTCTGCTGAGTACAAGGTCCTAAAATACATGGATTTTCATAAAAATATATTTCTAGCCTTGTCTGGGATGTGGGTGGCCATGGCAAAAAAAAAGAAAGATACTTTGCATTGTCTAATATCCATATGCTCCTTCTGCTAGCTGGGTAAGAGTCTTGTGTTGAACCTGTGGCTTCATGCTGCTGTTCTGTCAGCTATAGACCCCGTTTGAGGTGTCACTTCATCAGGCATTTGGTCCCCAGGGGTTGCTGCATCTTCTGTGGTACCGATTCATCTATTTCTGCTGCTCTGCTGTGTACTGAATTAACAGCATGACTTGTTGGGGGTGGGAGGGTGTTGCTTGCTTTTTTACTTCTCAACAAAAAAAATCAGGAACAGGCTGTTCTCCAGCACCATCTTCCTCTCTTCGGATGTTGGATGCAACCTTTCCTTTAAACCACCTTCCTTTGACCTGAAGAACAGGCTCTGCAAAATGTCTTTTCTAGCATTCAAGGGCCGTGACCTTTATCATCATTGCTGCTATTGAGTGGCTATTGCCTAAGAGACTCATTTCTGGATTTATTCCTGGATTTTAAGTACTGGATTCTGGGTAGGTTAGCTTAGTAGGCATTGATGTGATTCATCTAATTTGAGATGTGTTTTCACTGGAAAATGAACAAATGTATGTCTGAGCCAACTTTAAAAGTTCTCTTTTCTTGGTGAAGTGTGGGATTGCTCAAGACAAGGTGACAGAATATTTATTTTAACTTTTAAATCATGGGAACAGTTGTATTTTCCCCTGCCTACTCGCTGCCTTAAAACTAAAAGACAGCTGAACCAAACTTTCCAAAAATATTGGGCAGACACCAGAACGGCAAAATTCCACCTGAAAAGGTTAAAGTTTAATGAAGCTGCTTACAACTGAAAAAAACCAATTGAGAATAGAAATGAGGGCTGTCCATACATGCCTCTCTTCTAATATTAATGGTAATAAGAGTGCTAGATGGCCAAGAAGCATTTTATAGGTACTTTGGGTACCTAAGAAGATGCCAGAAGTCTGTGATGTCAACAGGTCTTAACAGTATATGACAACATTGCACAACAGCTCTTCTGAAGTGGAGAAAACTGGTTCTTGGTGAAAATCGAAGTAAAGGGAACTGTAACTACTCCAGCTGGAGTATGGCCTGGCCAGTAAGACTCCTAAAACTTTGCCTGCTGTAAGCTGTGTCAAAAGTTGTCCGTTCTCCACCTTGCATCTCACACAGAAAAGGAACCTCTGACAGCAAAGCTTTAGCTGGCACTGTGGGAGGCTCAACCTGGGAAGGGAATCATTTAGTAAAATTAAAATGCCACCGCTGGCAGCACAAGGTATTTCACTGGCAGCTGTTTATTCAAGTGTTGACTCAGCCTAGCTTTTGAGATCTGACAAGATCAAGAGCCCTAAAGGGCTATGGCCATGGGCATTAATAAAGCAATCTTGTTAAGAGATAATTAAGTCACATTTATTAAATTCCTAATTAAGCAGCCAAGTGTAAGTTTGTTAGGTAAGGAATGCTCAATTTGGGTTTATTCACTTTCCACACCCTAGCAAAAGGTTAAAACAGGGGGGGCGGGGGGGGAATAAATCCCCTACCTTCTGGAATATAATTTATATTTCAGGTGTGGTGCCTGTGAAGGCAGCAAAGACTAAAGCCTCTGCCCTGCTGAGTTGGAGGGAGAGCATTTCCAGAAAGTTAGCTGCCTCCTCCTGGGAGTGATTGCACAGCGGGAATGGATGGTACCATAGCAGGGGCTCTGCATAGGTGCTACTCCTTGGGAACAAGAGAAATGCAAATCTGAACATGGGAAGGGATCTCTGCCTCTCTTGGTGTCTTAAACAGCTTGGGTTTAACTTGGCTCTATTGTGAACCCATGGCTTCAAGTCTTAATGAAGACCACAGCCAGACCTGAACTGCAGGCTATACAATCTGGCCAGAAAAAAGGGATGTGGAGAAATGAGATATTTTGCTACCCCTGTTTAACAGATGGGGAAAAATAGGACCCAAGAGGAACTGATGACCCAGGGAGACTGTAATTGAAAACTGAATTGAAGGCATCGGAGCAACATCCATTACATCCTCTTTCTGTACTGTGAAGGCTGGCTTGTCCTTTATATGGGACACTTTGGGCTCCTTAAAACGATTTTCTGCTCTTACTTTCCATTAGCTTCAGCTTTTTGCAGAATCCCAAACGGGTCAGTTTTGTCTCTGCTTAAACTGAACAGCAACAAAAAAAACCTGCTGAATTGATATTTACTGGCTTGGGAACGTGGGAATCCAGAAGAAAAATGTGTCAATATTATCTTGGGTTTTTTTGTTTGATGATGCAGAGAGGAGGATGATGGGAGAGAGCTCTACCAGTGCCCATGAACCTTGCACAGAGCTGGCAAGGGCACGGCGATACGGGTGGGTTTGGCCACACCTGGGGAGTGGATGGTAGGCAGCAGCGTTTGGCCTGGGGCTCTGGGGCAGACTTCTAGGCGGTGCCTAATAATGTTCCGTTCCTGCTCCTCCTAGCTACTGACAGCAGTACTGGAAGCTGTGCTGGGTTGCTAATTTGTCTCCCAAACTGTACTCTTTTTCCTGAAAACTCTTCTGGAGCCTATTGCTAAGATAGTCTTGCCACAGGGTTTACCTTCCCTCTCTCCTTTATATTGGAAGGGATGAATGCACTCATAGCTGTAGACAGCTTGTGTATTTGGACTGATCATAGGCATCTCTGACCTTCTGTTTCTATTGTTTATCTGTCTGGCTCAAGCTCCCCTGTTTTCCAGAAGATGACAAAAATGCTGATGGAGTTATTGGAACGGTTAATAGTCTAGGGCGTTGGCTGATGTCCAGGTATAGCAACTGCTAAACTGTGGCTCAGGGCAGTGAATTCCAGTCCAAGCTATTTAAACACCTGGCCTGGCTGGGAGGAATTGTTTCTTTCAGCAGTCCCAGAGCAGCAGTTGGTGTGAGGCATAGCAGATTTCCAGATCAAATGAGGATTATTTTCCTTTCTCGCACACACCGTGGCTGGAGATCACATCCAGGGCTAGCGTGGATCAAAATCATGACTGAGGGATAAAAGTGGTAGGCATGTACGTACACAGCAATAAGCAGTTTGTGAATAGTTTGCACTCCTGTTTTGTTCCTTTAGCCTTTCCTGGTGCCTCTGTCTTTGCCTCCCATTCTGCTGTGGGTTCCTCAGTCTATAACAGGACCTATAGCGTTAATGACATTTTCAGTCAGAGCTGAGTCTGCTCCTTGCTGTCCTGAGTCCAATAAACTACTGTCATCAAGTTTCAGGCTTTCTTTGGCTTGCATAATTTTGAGAGGACCCTTGGTTCTCAGAGGCTGGGGTTTAAGGATGGCAGTAAGCTCAAGGTGCTCCAAAGCTCTTAAAACTCTTAACACAGCTCACAAAAGAGAGCTAGTGGTGTGGATGGGCTTGTATAAAGCAGGCTGGAGCTCCGAAACATAGGGCTTTAGGCCAAGTTGCCAGCTAGTTTTATCATTTTCAGTTATGTTTTGCCCTTCACTGTTGTAGAGCATGCAGGTCAAAGGGGCAGGTCATGTTGCTTTCTTTTACCTTGCCCAGCTTGAGCAGTCTCAATGAAGGTCTAGGTTACAAGGTAGATTGTGAAGATTAAATTCTGATGATGAGCAGAGGCACTGTGGTGTGGAGCAGTTTATGCTGCTTCATCACTTGCATCTAGTCCAGCTCTGGATTCATGTTCAGACCTTCTTTAAGGAAAGCAGGTCTGGGCAGATGAGCTGGGTGAGGGACAGGATCTGGAATTAGAGGCTGAGACTATGTATAACAGTTTCTGAAAGACTTTTGTTGGGGGGTGACTGCAGCTGGAGCCACGTGGTGCCAGGTGTCACCCATTTAGTGTGGCAGAGGTGACATCTCAGATAGGATCAGTCCGTTGTCTGACAGCTGTGCAGAGTCAGAAATTGTTATGAGGATATAAAGTGCCTGTGAAATGATCTATCAGTCTTTTCTTCCCCTGTTGATCTAGGTCCATGGTTTGGTAGGAAGGGGTGGTCTTGGGCAGCAGGCAGGGCCATCTTTGGCACACCAGGAACACAAGCCAAAACTGAAGCCTCCCTTTATATGGGCTTGAATTTGCTGATCTGAATTTGCACTGGCAGAAGCTGAGGGATGCTTGTTACTTACGCAGATTTATATTCACAAACACACGTTCACTTCTACATACTACTAAAACATTTTTTTTTTTCCCCTTTCTTTCTGTTAGGTTTGCTTTCTCCATGTAAATTCTGATTTACAGTGATTTTCTTTCTGGTTATTAAGACTCATTGTCTCTACACCCTTCCTCTTGCATCTTTCACAGCCTAAGCCAAAAATATTTGTCTACCACAAGCATCAATGCCAGATTTGTTGTGTGGGCAGGACTAACAGTGAGTAAGGGATAACAAAAACAAAACAGAGAAAATTGATGCTTCACTAAAAATAGATCTGCTACAGAAGGTGGAAACTGGTTCCTCATGTCAAAGCTAAAGGATAATTAATTGAGTAATTGGGATGAATTTGGAAAATGATTCTTGGTGAACCACATCCTTCCTGTGCTCAGTGAGGAGGCAGAGGATGATACAGTTTTGAAGCAAGCGCAGCAGTGGTGAGAGGGGCCGTGTTTGCAGCCATTGGTGTCTAAAGCTGCCTATTGTTTGGCTTTGTTGTAAGAGGTTAGAGCATTATTGCCCAGGGTGCATGCTGGCATTTTTTGAGATCTTCCTTTCTGAATGAGTAGGAATCTTTGTGGAGCTCAGTCTGAAGTGGAGCAGACAAACTTTGCAGAGAGAAGGGACATGACAAGGTTTCCTTCTTGCTTGCTTGTCTATTTTTCCCCCTGTACTTTGCCTGTCAAGCATACAGTCCGGGGGACTGTCACTTGCCATGGCCTCAGGCAGTGGCAAATACTGATTTTAGTGAGGGCGTCCATACTCTAAGACAGCAAATGCTACTGGTGTGGTCCAATGCTGCTGAAGGTAATTTAGACTTAATTCAGTGTTTTGCACTCTGGATCAGGCTCTGAAACTTAACCCAGCTATGTTATTGCACCTACTGAAGATCATTCCATAATTTAATCTGTTGTCCTGTCACCCACAGTCTCTGCACAATCTGACTCAAATGATGTTTTCATCATTTTACTACAACAGATTATAGCAGCTGATTCCTGAGGCAGTACCTGCTCTTTAATTATAGCTGATAGATCATTAGCTACAAGCACCATGGTTGTCAACATGAGGAAGAAACCTGTGCCAGAAATAAGCTGTTCCTGATGCTGGGGAGCTGGAGGCTGCTGGACGACAAGGAGAATGCCTGGCTGAGTCTGGTGCACTCTTCTTTGAAGGCGATTTGCAGTGAGAGCAAGGGGAGAAATGACCTAAAATGTCCTGGGGTGCGGTTAAAGATGTGTACACCATTGCTACTCAGGATTTCAGTATGTAACCTCTTAGGCTGCTTATATCTTTGTTGGTGGTAATGGAAAGTCCTCTATTTTGAAATGTGGGTGCATCTAAACTCTTGTCAGATCATTCCTTAATCTTCCATTCAACAGGCTAGAGGAAGGATGTGTCCCACTGAAACCAGTAGGTGAACCAGTTGCTACTTGAATAATTTATTTCCTATGATGTCCACTGATGACAAATTAGGTAGAGGGCTTGCCATCACAGTAGTAGTTAAGTGCCTATAAGCTCAATGAAACCCCTGAGTAGGCAGAAGAGAGGAGCACAGATTGGTACCCTAACTGGGGAAGTGACCAGCAGAACTCAGCTGTGACACTGTCCCAGTATCTGTTTTTTCCAAACCAGCACGATGTGGGCTGGCCAGCTAGCACATGTACTAAGCAGCTGGTCAGCCTACGCATAGCACTTGACTAGTAGCAAAGCATGTTTTTTTGCCTAGTGGGCATGAAACAGGGGAGCTGCAGGGTTTTTAACTGTGGACATCTCACAGTGGACATGGGACACATCGCTGGAAAGAGAGTTGTATCAATTCTGCTTTTTCTAGAGCAACTTGTTAACGTCTTGACAATGATTTGTCTATACCTGCTCCTGAAGATCCTACCTGAAGAAGATTCTACAATCTCAGTTCTCTACTATAATGTCTTAACTAACTATCAAGTTTTATTGCAATGATTAACTGAAATCTTGCGTATTATAAATTTAGTCCTTTATATTCTTTTCCAGGCAGAGAAGAGTTTGAACAATGTTCTGTAGTTTAAAAAGTTTATGTATTTAAGGTTTTGCCATATATTCCTCATTTTTTTTCCTGTGATGCAAAACAAGTGTGTTCTTTCTAAATTTTTTCCTTGATCATAATTCCTGAACTATCAATATTATTCATTTTCCTTTAACTAGATCACATATTGAGTGAAAGAGAATTGGAAAAGCTTAAAACTCTGCTAAGGTAGAGTTCTGTAATTGTAGAAAATCACTTTAATACCAACTCATACAAAACAGTTCAGCCCAGTGTCAGGTGTCTCATATGGCCAGTAATGAATAGGGAAAATATAAAAATTGGGGTATGCTTTTTCCATAAGGCGCTCTCAGCTTTCATCAGTCCGTCATTTAAAAACTTCCTGCACTGGAGGTTATATCTATATCATCACATTTAATACACCCTGATGGACTAATTTAATTGGCTGAAAAAGAGGTTAGGCAAATTTTATGGTTAATCTTCAAAGCATCTGTTGACAATGAGTTCCTCCATTTACATGCTATCTACACAAAAAAACATATTTCCCATAGCTTGTCTCAGGTGTGTTTGCCTGGCAATTTAACCACTGCTCCCACCTCCTTTTTCCCCCATTAGCTCTTGCATTGTGAGAAATAGCAAGTGTTCTCCGTATCATTCATGTTTGCACAGACCAGTGGCAGCATGTTTGGGTTTTTTTCTAGTACCAAATGTATATCGCTCCTAAAGTCTTGATCACCTCTAGACAAATTATGGCAATTGGCCTGCACTCCTGGCTCTTGTTTAGTTTGTGGTTTAGTCCAAGTCCTGACCCTTTTTTTCAGTGCCTTGCCTAGTCAGTTACTCCCCTTTTTGAATAGCTGTGCTTGATTTATTATTCTCCTTCTCCCTCTTTAGGGTAGTCCCTCACACTTTCCTTCACTGAACTTTGTTTTCACAATGCAGCCATTTGTCTGCAGGTGGAGACCACTGGAAGCTGTACTGTTCGTCTTCATCAAGGGCAGAGCCCTTTGCCCCAGCACCAAAACTCTGTCTCGCAAGATATGTATAACCAAAAGTTTGCTTTGGAGTTGTCTACTTCTAAAACATCTTTGTTTGCAGGAACAGAAGGAGAAGCCTGTCTTCAGGAAGAATCTAGACTGAATCATTTAGTCGGTGACAGGGAATAAGAGTATGCTTATGGACAGTTACTACAGGTTAGGTGTCACATAGGCTGTGAACTTTGAGAATTCAGGATTACTGGCTCTACTAGACTAGACCAAGAACCTCCTTCATCCACTTTGATTGCTGGTTCCACAAGAGAAAGTAAATATTAAATGCTGGGCCCTGGCCAAATTAATCCGCCAATTCTTGCATCATATGTGGTATTTCACCTTAACAGTTCCATCCAGCTAAACAAATGAGATGATCACTTAAGGATCAAAGTTTTCATCTGAAAGTTTAAGGATGGGTAGATGTGCTAGGAAATGTGACCTACAATGACAATTACAAAAAAAAAAATCAATGGAAATTCATGATTTCTTGAAAGCTTGGGGAGGAGGTAATAAAAAAATTTGATTTGAGTAAATTGCATGTAAATCACTTAAATACTTGTTTGTAAGGACTCACTACCAGGAGCCAGTGACTGCTACCTTGGCACCTGAGCTGTTGGGTTCCAGCAGTTGGCTGTGAGGTTTGGACAGTTTGATAATCTGCCTCCTTGTACCAACCTCAGCCTTGCTGTTCCCATGCTACACTGTGCCACTAGAGGAAGATGGAGGGCAAACTTCTTGGTGGACCTGGTTTGGGTTCTCCAGCTTCTCTGCAAGCTTTCCAAGGTACTGCTGTACGTTGAGGACTGCCCCTGTGTGCTGCTCCAAGGATGGACAGGTTCTGCTGCAGGTATTGCATGTGTTTGTGTGCCTGTACATGTTAAGTTATAAAACTACATGACCTAAAACCACTACAGCTGCAAAAGATCCAAGGTTATCGTGATCTCTTGCCTCTCTTCCAAACGTGACCTGATTTAATGGCATCGGTTGTGACCAAACAACGTCTAGCACTTTGTAGAAGGGAGTTTTTGCGGCCGAACAAAGCAGCATAGCAGTCATTTGGACTCTTCCTCTTAATACCTGTTCTACATATCTGATCTCAGGAAAGTTACCAGGAATCTTCCAGAGATCACAGCTGGGTGCTGGAGATGATACATGCAGGGAGATGTAGAAACCATAGAGTGGCCCTGCCTCTTTAATAAAGGGTAATACAGTTGTGTGTAATACAGGAAATTATAGGCCAAATATTGACCACTGCATCATATGTAGATTTTGCTGAGATGGGCTTTGATTGCCAGCTGGTGGCCAGAAACCCTCTCTGCTTCAGTCATTCTCCAAGGCCACCCACCTGGTGGCTCAGGGGCACTGGAGTAGACAGATTGCTTGTGGTTGCAGCAGTGCTGTAACCAGAGGTCAAGTGAGCATCTCCTGCCAATGCATAATGGGCTGTCCGGATCCCGTCTTACTGGTAGATTCGTGTTAGGTGAGAAATTAGGTAAGCTCCATGTCCTGTGGTACTAAAATGTCCTATATATTTATACACTCCTTTCTACTGGAAGAGCGCAAGTATCGGGGTTTGACAGTAGTTTGTGAAAATCTGGTGGGAGGGCAGGTAGGAGGAAGTATTTCCAAACCATCCCCTTGGGGACTTCTGCTAACAGACTCATCGACTCACTGTAGTAAATTGGCTGAGAACCTCGGTGGGAAGTGAACTTTGAGATGCTTGTGGATGGGGCTGGGATTGCCTTACTTAAGAAAAACATAGCTGCCTGCAGGTACAAGCTCTAGGGAGTCCAATAGAATCATTTAGGTTGGAAAAGACCTTTAAGATCGAGTCCAGCCATCAACCATGCCCACTAAACCATGTCATGAAGTGCATTGTCTATGTGCTTTTTGAATACCTCCAGGGACGATGACTCAACCACTTCCCTGGGCAGCCTGTTCCAATGCCTAACAACCCTTTCAGTAAAGAAATTTTTCCTAACATCCAATCTAAACCTCCCCTGGTGCAACTTGAGGCCATTTCCTCTCGTCCTGTCACCAGCCACCTGACAGAAGAGACCAGCACCCACCTCACTGCAACCTCCTTTCAGGTAGTTGTAGAGAGTGGTAAGGTCTCCCCTCAGCTTCCTTTTCTCCAGGCTGAACAACCCCAGCTCTCTCAGCTGCTCCTCATAAGACCTGTGCTCCAGGCCCCTCACCAGCCTCATTGCCCTTCTCTGGACACGCTCCAGCACCTTAATGTCTTTCCTGTAGTGAGAGGCCCAAAACTGAACACAGTACTCAAGTTGCGGCCTCACCAGTGCTGAGTACCGGGGGACGATCACTTCCCTGCTCCTGCTGGCCACGCTATTTCTGATACAGGCCAGGATGCCGTTGGCCTTCTTGGCCACCAGGGCACACTGCGGGCTCATATTTAGCTGACTGTCAACCAGTACCCCCAGGTCCTTTTCTGCTGGGCAGCTTTCCAGCCACTCTTCCCTAAACCTGTAGTGTTACATTGGGTTGTTGTGACCAAAGTGCAGGACCTGGCACTTGGTTTTGTTGAACCTTATACAGTTGGACTTGGCCCAACGATCCAGCCTGTCCAGATCCCTCTGTAGACCCTCCCTACCCTCAAGCAGATCAACCCTCCCTCCCAACTTGGTGTCACCTGCAAACTTACTGAGAGTGTACTCAATCCCCTCGTCCAGATCATTGATAAAGATATTAAAGAGAACTGGATGAAGATATTAAAGAGAACACCATGAAGTCTGGTGTTTGCTTGTTTGCTACTTATGGCCTCTAGATAGTCTGGTGAGACCAACCTTCCTAGGATATCTGAGTGATTTGCTGATCATCTGGAGTAGGGAGGATGTGGCAGGGGAATGATTGCTCTATGGTGTGTGATCGAGCAAGCTGCCTGCATAGCAAAGCTGCTGGGCTGAGAAGGAGAACCAGGTGGGAGTTAAAAGGCAGGAAAGCTTGTTCTTTGGCTGTCAGACTGACAGAAGACTTGCCTTGCTAAGCCTCAGGAATTCCAGTGTTAGGGAAATTGGTGATTGGTGCCTGAAGATCGCTGAGAGCAAGCCTTGAGGTAGTCTTAATACATTCTGGCTATTCAAGAAGTAGTGCCCTCAATAAAAGTCTTGCGGGAGAAGCAGCTGCTTTTTGACCTTCCTTTGCTTGGCTTTGCTTTCAGACTCTGCCTTGTTTGTTTGTATAATGTTGGAACAAACTTTGATAACTTAAATTGCAGGCCTGGAGCTCAGAAAACTGGCAAAAAATGGTCAGGAAGGAAAATATAGTGCTACTGCTTTCCCCTGGCTGGTGACCACTCCTCCCCATCACTGAGGTTGTTGGTAGCTCAGGTTGCCCTTGTTCTTGTAACAGATTGCTGGATAGGAGGACAATTGAGCAGCAAAAAGGCAGACAAGACCTCAGCTTCACAGGAGCATGTTTTAAGGCTCGGTCTAGACTAAGGGGTGAGCACAGCTTGCACAGGAAACCTCTGAAAGAAGCTGCATAAATCTTGCCAAATATACAGCCCTGTGCTCTCCTCTCCATTTCCAGACTGCAGTCTGTGGTTGGTGGAGTTGAATCCTGCTCATGGGAGGCTTTGGCTGAGCTCCATCACCTACCTCATCCTTGGCAGTGACTGAGAAGAGCCTTACACTTGCTGCTGATGCCAGTTGCTGCTGGGGGTGAGGAAGAGGAGCAGCATGGTAGTGGTGGGTGCCGGTTACCAGCTGTGAGAAGAGAGGAGGTGCAAAGCACCCCATTGGGTACCCTAAATCCTATCTGAAGCCCCTGTATGGCAGCTGGGGGCTGTGTGGGACTCAAGCTAGTTCATTCAGAGATCAGTCTAGTACTTAAAAGTCACCACATTGCAACAGGATACATTGCCATGTACTGCTGGTGCCTGAACTTATCCTGTATGTCTTGGCTATATCAATGGCTTGCATATGGTTATTTTTGTCTCTTGCGAGTAGCAAAAATAACAGAAGATAACTCACTGGGGTTCATGGAGTGGTTCAGATCAATGCGTGTTGTCCCCAGGTTTCGGAGAGTGCAATCTACAAAAATAAATTTAATTGCTTTTGTGCCAGCACAGGTCCAGTTCAAGACTTGGCTTTCACAGCCAAATGGAAAGGGTAAAATGCTCATTGGCCTGCTGTTCACAGTAGGCACCTACCACTTTTCTTTGTACTGAAACCTAAACTGAATCATCTAGACTTCTTCAATTTGCAAAACTGGACCTGAAATATCCCAAGCCCAGGCTTTCCCTCTGAATTTTGCCACAGTAGTTTCTGGGCAAAACTGCCAGAAAGTAGGATGCAAAGTAAAACACAAGTGAGAGAGGAGAGGTGTTCACTGCCTGCCTGTTTTTGAACAGGGGTCCACATGGTGAGAAGGTCTAGTACAGTTCGGATAGATTCTTGTTGTGCCACAGTGATTTTCCTATCTCTACTTCAAACCACCCTCTGTGGTCTTTTTCAGAGAAGGAAGAATGTGCTACTCTGCTCCACAGAAGCTACTTATAGCAATGTTCATGGTGCTGGAGGGCTGTCAGCTTTGCTGAGTGCTGGGGCAGGGGGGAAGCAGGGACTCAAGATAAGAATAGTACATGAAATCTTATATTTGATGGGCCTGTCAGAGAGGAAATTACAGCTTGGAGGAGGAAAAGTGGTTGTGTTTTGAATTTTCTGTAGTAAATATAAAGTCTGGGGGTTTTGGCAGTGAGGAGGCAGTTCCACCAGGAATGTGTAAGGCTTTGTTTGGGACATGCCTGCCACAGCTGTTTTTCATTATAAGAGCGCAAGAGGAGGACTTGGTGACAAGGAACCCTTGTATGCTATGGTAGAGCTGATGTAAAAGATGCAGGAAGGCAGGCAGGAATGAGCGTGCAGAGAGAGGGGATAGAGCTGGGAGGACACTGGAAATCACTTAAACAACCCAGGTGGTGCCTGAATGAATTTGGCATAGGGTTGCCCTTTCCTCCCCATCTGCACTGAAACAACAGATTGCTGATCTCACCTGGTAGTAACTGCCGTGCAGTTCCCAGCCGTGCCAGGGGCTGGGTACTTGTCTCTTTATGGTCTGTGTTTAAGAATATGTTGCTTGCTTTTTAAATTATATTTTAAATTCTGCTCTCAGGCCAGCTTGAACTTGTACTGTGGGAGAAGTTCTAGTATTTATGGCTGCTCTGCTGAGCTTCTGCAAAGATTTCTGCCAGAGGGAGTGGAGGGTAGAAGGGGAGGTGAGGGGTGTGCAGAAGAGCTCTGCAGGTCCAATATAGAAATGTGCCGGCATGGAGGCACACACCATCACCTGCTGTTCACAGGAGGCAGAAAAGTAAAATAACATGTCCAGGGCCACACAACAGGCTGCTGTCAAAGCATGAGGAGTGCAGCCATGTCTCAGCCCTTCCTGCTGGGCTCTGCACTTCTCTGGCTCAGCTGTCCTAGCCATCCCCTGGTCCTCCATGTGGAGCATCAGCTTCTTTCTCTGCAGGATGTGTCCATGTAAACTGAATGCAATTTGGAGTGAAAATAGAAGAGATACACACCTTCATCCTTTTCTTCCCAATCAGGCTACTGAGAAGGTTTGGTGCTGTACTGGTAATGCCACCACTGATGTGGTTGGCAAAGGGAGGATCTGGGCCACCAGGCGGGGGCCAACGGCATCCTGGCCTGTATCAGAAATAGCGTGGCCAGCAGGAGCAGGGAAGTGATCGTCCCCCGGTACTCAGCACTGGTGAGGCCGCAACTTGAGTACTGTGTTCAGTTTTGGGCCTCTCACTACAGGAAAGACATTAAGGTGCTGGAGCGTGTCCAGAGAAGGGCAATGAGGCTGGTGAGGGGCCTGGAGCACAGGTCTTATGAGGAGCAGCTGAGAGAGCTGGGGTTGTTCAGCCTGGAGAAAAGGAAGCTGAGGGGAGACCTTACCACTCTCTACAACTACCTGAAAGGAGGTTGCAGTGAGGTGGGTGCTGGTCTCTTCTGTCAGGTGGCTGGTGACAGGACGAGAGGAAATGGCCTCAAGTTGCACCAGGGGAGGTTTAGATTGGATGTTAGGAAAAATTTCTTTACTGAAAGGGTTGTTAGGCATTGGAACAGGCTGCCCAGGGAAGTGGTTGAGTCATCGTCCCTGGAGGTATTCAAAAAGCACATAGACAATGCACTTCATGACATGGTTTAGTGGGCATGGTTGATGGCTGGACTCGATGATCTTAAAGGTCTTTTCCAACCTAAATGTTTCTATTATTCTCTTAATTTCAAATTATTCACTGAGTAAGACATACTTTTCAGTTCAAAAACAAGGAATCCTGATATTTTATACTAAATAAACTCATGGTCATATTTCAGCGTGCAGTTTTTAGAGGCTTGGAAATAAACATCTGTTTTTTCTCAAAGACAAGCTGCTTAATAACCTGTTGCAGCCTTCACCTACTAATGGTGTCAGACACAGAGCTATTACCCTTTTATAGATGTTTTTTTTTTCCCCTGGCATGTCTTCTTGAGGTTTATTTTTTCAGTCTTGGCAGATAAAGTGCAAGGTCTTTGTGAGTAGCCACTTTAAACTTTCCACTTTGGCTTGTTATTGCCCAGTTGCTAAGAATCTGTCATTCCTATTGTGTTTTCCCTTTACTTTCCATTTGGTTTTGGGTAGTCCCTGAGTTACGGTGTTTCTCACAATAATAACAGATGTCAGCATGGCTTTTCTCATGTCATTGACTGTATAGCGCAAAACAGTATTGCCCACTGTGCCCATTCATATGAACTGGCAGTGCATCCTAAAAGTCCTTTAGCACATAAAAGAAGGTAAATATAGACTGTGATTTTAATGTGAGGAAGCTTTTGCCTGCCTTGCTGATGAACTGATGGAACTAGTGTGTAGCTGTTCTGTAGTGTGCTTTACTGGTGGACTTGAAAGCATTTTGGACGAAAGCAAGATTAATTCCCACCGTTTTATAGGTGGGAAAACCAAAGCACGTGGGAAAACCAAAGCACATGGAAAAGTTATTCAGCAGATCAGCTGCTGAACTGAGAATACAACCAGAATACAAGTCTCCAGCCTTTCAGACCATCCCCTACTCAGGGGTGATGCTGCCTCTATTTTCATTCCCTTCCTATCAAAATCTGCCTGATGGTGTCAGGTCTCCCATTACACAAACATCATGTGGGCTAGCAGGACGTCCCTGGAATTTCCCAGAACAGCCCTCCCGCAAGGCACACTGGGAAGCCTCACTGGTTTAGGCATTGTCCCAAACTTGCCTCCTGGCCAAGCTGGGTACAAATCCACAGCTAGACACATGTGTTTCCAGGGCAGCATTAGAGACTGTTCCTGCTGAGGCCATGCTGTGGGTTGGCTAGGGTTTAGAAGAGCAGCTGTGGAGGAAGGGGGAGAAGACCTAGCGTACAGACAGTGAACAGCTTTGGGAGATGGGAAGCCCAGAATCACAGGGGAAGAGTGTGTGCCATGCTTGGATAGGCATCCTCTCTCCTCATGAATGCACAGAGCAACACCAGCCCTTTGGAGCATGACGGAGTTCTTCCTAACCCTGTGGCTTCTCCCTCCCCTGTGTAGACAGGGTTTATGCACAAGGATGATTAAAAATGCCAAAAAGCTGTGCCTTGTCTAGGTTATTGCCTTCATGGCAGCCACTGTTGACATCTGCTGATGTTTTCCAAGGCTTACATAGCAAATGGGGAGGAAAATCCAAAACTATAGAAAGGGTTGGAATGTGTTTGCAAAGTTGTAGCAGTGATGATGGATCAGGGCAACATGGTAATGTAAGTAGAAATCTTTCTGAATGGGAAATAAGGCTTAGGAACCGCTCAGATGGGGGAGCATGATGAATCATTCAAGAGGTTGCATGAAAAGGCATGGGATTACTTGCAGGGCATAGAAGATCCATCATAGAAAAAGAAGAAATGCTGGAGAGATCTGTGGGGGATGGGGAATCCTAGGTCAGGCACTGCAAATCTCGTTCTCTCACAGAGTCCTGGACCCATCAGGTGAGAGGAGTCTTGAGAGCTGGAGGGGGAAAAAGCAGCACCAGATCACTTCTGGCAAGTCCTAGGTCACTTGGGAGAGGAGGAGAGAGGCTCTCTGGTCATGGGTTGGGTACCTCTGTGTGCCCATTCTGGGGGACTTACAAGAAAAGAATATGTGTTGGACTTCCAGATCATTCACAGCAATGGAGGAAAGAAATTATGGGAAAGTAAGGTTGGGGAGTCTTGTTTTTTCTCACCCCTCCCCTTCCTCCCTTGAATCTCCACTGTCCTCTAAATGAGAGTTTCTGAAATCACTGAAGACTTTTTCTTACAGGACTTTTAAAAAGATTGCATTAGTTGTTGATGTTGCCCTCTTTAAAAATGTTTGGGGTTTTTTTTAAGTG
The DNA here is from genome assembly GCA_013401275.1 of Pandion haliaetus. Classification (NCBI taxonomy): domain Eukaryota; kingdom Metazoa; phylum Chordata; class Aves; order Accipitriformes; family Pandionidae; genus Pandion; species Pandion haliaetus. The sequence continues at coordinate 3,869 of VYZV01013247.1, read as the reverse complement.
TTGTCTGATATTACAGAAGTCAGGCAGTTCAACAGCCTTATCTACTTGTTTTATCTCAATTTTTTTTTTTCCTGTGAATATTTGATTATTTTCAGCCTAGGCAAGAGAGAGAAGCTGGTCAATTTGTACTTTTGTTCATTAGCACTTGTTTACCTCTCTATACTAGTGGACATCCTAGAAAACTAATGTAATTCTTTGGTAAAGAAGTGTTAAGATTAAGGTAAACAAGGGAGAAAAGGGACATCAAGAGGTCAGCTGCCCCATGCCCCAGCCTCAGGACAGAACTAAGTGTGTACAATAAATCTGAGGTGTTTGTCTTATCTGACCTCCTAAAGCCTCTGGCAGGGCTGATCAATCTCATTGAGTATCTGTTCTAGCTATGCCTGTCACTGTAATGTTTTTCCTCATATCTAACGTGGACTCCTCTCTTGCTGTGATTTGATCCCTGTACTTCTTGTGCTGTTTACCAAGGGCATGGAAGGTAGGTTATACCGTTGTCACCTCTTCTCCCAGTCGTCCTTCCTTTAGACTGCCAATCCTGATGAACATTGCAGCTACTGATGCAGTTTTATGATGAATATCACAGTTACTCCGTAATATTTTCATCCAGAGCATATTTTTCCTGGTTTGTTTTTGCCAAGGTCATGTGAAACAGCGGATTCAGCATATGTGGTTCCTTGTGCTTGCCTTGTCTCTCTACAAGGTCTTTGTCATAAAAAGAAATTTAAACATGCTTCATTGGATCTGTTTGTGATGGATGTGGCTTGCATGTTACCTACCTCCCAATTACGTGGTAGGTGCTCCCAAATGGTTTGTTGGTTTTGTTTTTTCTTGGAATTGAAGTTAAATGAAGCAAGTCATAATTCTAACTCCTCCCTTTCCCCTTTTGAAAGATAGACACTGTCTTTACAACTCTTCTGGAAACATGCTAGTCCTGCAGAAGCTGTCACATACCACTGCTGATGGCCCTGAGGGTTCTTCTAAATTTCCCTGGATTAATTTTATCCAGCTAAAACCTCTGTAGCTTATCTATTCTGTTCTTTCTGAATTCCAGCCTGAGGTTATCCCTGATATTGCTGATGTTAATTCTGTTGACTGCCTGATCCACAGTGACTTTTTAATAGGCGCTGAAGCAAAAAAATCATTAAACACTGCCTGCTTGGTGATGTCTAATAAGAGCTTTCACTGCCTCTTAATAGATCTGTTCCTCTCTTGTTTTCCTTTTACTAATATTGTACCAATGCAAGGTTTATAATATTTTTCCTCTGTGCTAGTTGTATTTTACTTTCTGCCATAGCCTCTCTGGTTTTTGTCTCTATAAGTCTGTACTATCATTGCTTGTAATTTTTATCTCTTTTCCCACAATCTACGTGTGTCCTCTCTATGGGGGACATTGCTGAAGAATCTAATGATTTAGCCTCTTTCTCCCTGCCACTTCTACATTAGGAAAGTTTGTGTCTTAGGTATGCTTTGTTTAAGGACTGGAGACTCCTGTGAACTTCTTTCTCATGGGATCTGAATTCTGTTTGTTTAATTCTATGTTCTTTACAACCGCTTATTTTGCTGTTCTCACTCTTTCCTCTCTTAAGACTCTGAGACTTTATCATTTGCTCCTTCTCAACCAGCTTCCTTTCCTGCTTTGCTGTTTCAGTGTGTTTCAATGCTGTCAGCATCAAATAAGGAGGACTTTGCTTCTCTGTGATTTCTCAGAATTTTGCATCTGCAACATTTCTCCTTGCATATGGCTGAACAACCTGTGGAGAAGCCTGTGCTCTGGGGCATTCCTGTCTCTGCAGGCCCTTACTTAATCTGGCAATTAAGGGTAACAGTTGCCATGTTTCAGTTTGGCTAAAGTTTTGTAATTTGGTTTCTAGACTGTTTTCCTATAGCCTGAATTTACCCCAGCCATCTCTGTACTCTCTGTCAGATCTTACTCCAACTTACCAGCCACACTGAGGAGTTTAAATGCTTGTTTTACAAAATTGCTCAGGGAAGATAGCAGCAAGGATAACTCAGAAAGGCTGGATGTGTGTGTGGCGGAGGGTGATGGAAATCAGTGTACCAAAGTGAATTTCATGGTTGGCCTGTTTCTGAAGTGAAGTCAGTAAACTGAAGATAGAGCTGACAGAAGTTTCTTGTAAGGACCCAATTTTCCTCTGGAGTGAAGAGGACCAAGACCTTACCTCAGGCACCTCCTCCTCTTTGGCAGAGCGCTCAACTGCATTGGCTGAAACAATTGTTCTGATCTCATAAAAGTCCAAGAAGTAATGAAACCTTAAACGTTCTGTTTCCTAAGCAGAACATCATGTTTTCTCTATTTTAACTGGATTGAAGCCATACTGGTACTTCCATTAGTACAACTATTATCCTTACATAAATTCTTGTGCATAAGTTCTGAACTCCTGAATGGTGCTTCAGCATCACATTCCTGTGCCTGCTGTATAATTTCGTCAAAATTCATGTCTGTTACATCTTTGTGCAGTGCAAATATTGTATGATTGATGCATACACCTGGTATCAGAGAAAGATCGGTGAAGGGAAACTGTAGAGTCCAGAATATGCCAAGTATCTGATCATAGAATCATAGAATGGTTTGGGTCAGAAGGGACCTTTAAAGGTCATCTACTCCAAACCCCCTGCAATAAGCAGTGACACCTTAAACTAGATCAGGTTGCTCAGAGCCCCATCCAGCCTGACCTTGAATGTTTCCAGAGATGGGGCATCTACCACCTCTCTGGGAAACCTCTTCCAGTGTTTCACCACCCCCATTCACAAAAAAATTTCTTCCTTGTATCTAGTCTGAATCTACCCTCTTTTAGTTTAAAACCATTACCCCTTGTCCTATCGCTACAGGCCCTACTAGAAAGTCTGTCCCCACCTTTCTTATAAGCCCCCTTCAAGTATTGAAAGGCTGCTATAAAGTCTCCCTGGAGACTTCTCTTCTCCAGGCTGAACAACCCCAGCTCTCTCAGCTCGTCTTCACAACAGAAGTGTTCCAGCCCTCCAACCATCTTTGTGGCTCTTCTCTGGACCTACTCCAACAGGTCCATGTCCTTATGTTGGGGACCCCAGAGCTTAACGCAGTACTGCAGGTGGGGTCTCACCAGAGCAGAATAGCGGGGTANCCTTGTTGAACATCATGAGGTTCACATGTGCCCACTTCTCCAGTGTGTCCAGGTCCCTCTGAATGGCATACCATCCCTTAGGTGTGTCGACTGCACCACTCAGCTTGGTGTGGTCTGCAAACCTGCCGAGGGTGTGCTTGATCCCACTGTCCATGTCATTGATGGCAAGATTGAACAGTACTGGTCCCAATACGGACCCCTGAGAGACACCACTCATCACTGATCTCCATCTGGACTTTGAGCCATTGAGCACTACTCTCTGGATGTGACCATCCAACCAATTCCTCATCTACTGAACAGTCCATTCATCAAATCCATATCTCTCCAATTTAGACAGAAGGGTGTTGTGGGGGACTGTGTCAAAGGCCTTACAGAAGTCCAGACAGATGACACCCGTAGCTTTTTCCTTGTCCACTGACGTAGTCACTCCATCATAGAAGGCCACTAATTTGGTCAGGCAAGGCTTGCTCTTGGTGAAGCCACGCTGGCTGTCTCAAATCACCTCCTTATCCTCCATGTGCCTTAACACAGTTTCTAGGAGGATCTGTTCCATGATCTTCCCAGGCACAGAGGTGAGGCTGCCAGGTCAGTAGTTCCCAGGGTCCTCCTTTCCACCCTTTTTAAAAATTGGTGCAATGTTTCCCTTTTCCCAGTCTCTGAGGACTTCACCTGACTGCCATGACTTTTCAAATATCATGGAGACTGGCTTGGCCACTACATCAGCCAATTCCCTCAGGACTCTGG
>VYZV01013246.1:23786-139347 GCA_013401275.1 Pandion haliaetus | reverse complement strand
GGGGGGGGAGGGATAGGGGCACGACTGTGTTTGCGTCCTGAGGGTTGTGTGTCCCAAGTCATCTGAGACGCACCTCGGGAGCAGTTCCTGATGGCTGGTGTCGTCCAGCGGTGGCTCAGTCCCCTGGCAGCAGCGCGGACCCCCACCATAGTGGCCTGTGGGGGCTCGGCTGAGATGGGTGCGACGCTTGGACCACCGCAGCCCAGCGCTCTCNGCTCTCCCGGCCCCTCTGCCCAGGCAGGGCTCGCAGGCTCCCCGGGCAGTGCTGCGGGGAGCTCAGGTCACCCTTGGTTTCCTCAAACCCCGTTGCAAGGAGCTTGGGTCACCTTTGGGCATCACAAGACGATGAATGGCCGCATTTTCAAAACAGCCCAGCATGTTTCAAACCCCAGGGTGTACAGGGCAGGCTGGAGCGAGTGTCGTGAGAGCCCTCCTGAAAGCCTGGCCCTGCTTTCTCCAGACAGTCTGGAGCAGAAAGGGCCTGAAGCCAACGCTCTGCCACCACCAGCCTGTGTGCCGGCCAGCCATTGGAGGCGGTAGGTGGAGCTGCCAAGGGCCAAGGGGGCAATTCCTCTGATGTCTGTTTAAAGAGCACTGTGTGGTGTGTGTTTAGGGCCATTTGGAGATAGCTGCTGCTCTGGGAGAAGGGTGGGCAGTGAAATAGGCAAGAGCAACTTTCTAAGCGGAGGCTTCACTCTCGTCTTCTAGGCTCCCATGCCACACCAAAATCTGGCTCAGCAGAGACTTTTGATCAAGGGGGGGAAAGTCGTGAACGATGACTGCTCTGTGGTGGCTGACGTGTACGTGGAAGATGGAGTGGTGCAGCAAGTGGGACCGAACCTAAACCCTGAGCCACCATCTGGACTCGTTGTTCTGGATGCAACCAACAAGCTGGTGATCCCTGGGGGCATCGATACTCATACACACATGCAGTTCCCTTTTATGGGCAGCAGGTCAAAAGATGACTTTTATACAGGAACCAAGGTGGGTGCATATGTGCATGTCTGTGCGTGCATCTGGGATGTGCAGAAAGGGATGTCTGCTGGTTATTCAATATTACTTCTAAAAGAGAGAACAGAATGTGAATCAAGCACAGGCAATTGTTGCTGTTCCATGGCTGGGACACTGTAATAAGTGGTTGGGGTATTTAGAGGTCCACCTTCAATCAATATGTTATTTGGGTTCCTTCAGAGACTTTTCTGGCTGTGGGTGGCAAGTGTTAAGCGCAGTCATTTTCCCTGGCTGTCACCATGCAGACTACAACTTGCATTGGTACATGCAACAAGCTTCATAGTTTTCCGAGCAAAGGTTAACTAAAGCAACAGTTTAACCCCCCAGTGCTTTGGGAGCACTTCTGTGGTAATCTGATCTTTCTCCTCTGTTATCATGGTGGAATGCAAGCTTTTCTTCTGTCATTCACTTCGGACCTTGCTGCATCTCTCAGTGGAAGTCCAGTTCAATACACGGAAGTGTCTCATTTCTCCTTTACATTTCCACTTGCAGTGGGGTTTTTTCAGCTTTTTAGCGGATCACATGACATTCCCTGTTTTAGCAGTGTATCAATTAGTAGTATTAACAGTATTATGCATCATCTCCATACAGTAAAAATAATCATACAGAGCTCCCTAAAATTTGTAAGGTACTTTTCTAAGAGCTTTGCTGTGCAGGCTGAAATCCTTTGCCCACAGAAGGGATCACATTGCCCTGCTTGTCTTGTCTGTTAGCCAGCGTCCTCAGAGAGCCTGTTGTATCCTGTCCCTCTCACAGCAGAACGGGTTTGCTAGAAAGCAGAAAGCAATAGTGCATCCCTTCTAAAGAAATGGATTTCACTGATGTGCATTTTTTCTGATGTGCAAAATACTAATTTGCTTCTTTGAAATAGTTGAAATAAGTAAGTTAAATTCAACTCCATTTAAGAAATAGTGTGGTGCAGTACCCACACAACTATTATGAACCTTTAAAACTTGCCATCTCGCTTAGATTGACCCTGTTCTTTAACAGGAAGTTTCATTTCTTACTTGCCTCATCATGTTACAAGGATTTGCCTTTTTTTAATGTTGAGCCCAGAGTACTGAAGGGAGCGCTATAAATGACCTGTATGCTATCCTGAAATTACTGGCATATTTCTTTCAATAACAATATTAATTCCAACTCAAGATGGTTTTCCTGGTGTTGCTGCTGTTACTTGAATGGAAATATTTTGCACTGGATAGTTTTAAGCACTAGAATTATTCTTCTCAATGAGCACAGACGTTATAGTGGCTCATTATAATAGACTGTAATTACTCTGCAAAACTTTGACAAAAAATTATTTTGTCCATCACAGCAGATCTTTCCTGCCATACCAAAATGGCTGCTATGTCAAACATAACGTGTCTCTCCAACTCAAACGTAAGATAAGATGGAAAAGCAAAGCTACAGCACTGAATTTCCACCTCCAGAGCTGATGGCTGGAAAGGGTTTATAAATTTGATCATGGGATTTTTTTTGCCCAAACTTAAGTCTCCTCCATAGCTACCTAGTAGAAGAGAGGGAATCTATTACTATATCAGCCTAACAATACTGTTTTTTTTCAGTTATCCATAGACAATAAAATTTTTTGAAAAAAATTATAGTTACTGAAATGGCTTCCACAAGCAGTTTTTGGTCTTCACACTGCTTTTTTTAATAAATAGAGAGAAAAAAATCAAGTCCACAATGTTTGTTCTGCTTGTCTACAGACATCACAAAGTATGTTTCCTGGCTGAATGAAGTGCTGAATTTGATTTCTGGAATACTTAGTTTACATGGTTTACACTACACAAATATATATATTAATGTTTTGTCATTTTCTGCAACAATGCTTTATTTCTCTGTGAAGACCACTTTTGTAAACTAATTATCAACAATGTATTTAGAAATTTGACATTGCAAGATAAATGAAACAAATGCGATTTGAAGCCAGAAGATGATTCTGTTTGACAGGAGAAAACATGTAAAAGAAACAGCAATGACTGTGGCTTTCTCTTAAGTTGCCTTCTTAAGGTGTAAGTGATCTCATTCTTAAAGTGCCTCCGTTGACTTTAAAGAGAACCAAAGATGCCGACTAACTCAGGTGTAGATGCCTACACTGTGAAATCCCAAAGTAGGGGAGATAAATCGTGTGCTAACTTGCAAAAAAAAGTATTAGTTTTTTTGAGTGCTGAGGTTTTTTGAATGACTTTTTGAGGCACTGGAAAGGGAAGCTGCAAAACAGAATGTACACAAAACAGGATGTCCAGATAGTCACTTTGGTGCCTAAAAGAAGACTCTGCATCCAATCTAGTGATCAGCTGTCAAAAAGTTAGATTTTGTGGACCTTCCCGACCCAGGTCAAAGTGTGGAAAGTGTTCAGAGCTATTTACTGAAGGTCATTATCTGACATATTTTGGCAAGAGAATCAGGGAGACAGAGTTGTGTTCCAACTATGCGTCATATTTTTATGCATATATTTTTTCCAACTTTGCATATTGCAAAATATGCTACATTGATTAGCTAAGATTTACCCATTCAGTTGAATAATAAAGGCACAGAATACCCCTCTTTACAAAGAGAGGGGAAAAAAGATATTACGGGAAAAAAAAGACTTTGAGTGCAGTTGTGGAACCCATGACATTTTTTTTTCATGAAGTGTATAAATATTCTTTAATTCTAAAGCCAGTTTAACAAATAAGAAGTCAATCTGTCTTGTTGAAAAAATATTTGACAGTTTGAACAACTCTTGGAGAAAATGTTTTGCTGAATTCATCACAGGTTCACAAATGTTTATGTCACTCTCCAAACTTCTTTTTTTATACTGACATATTTACAGTTTTGCTTCTGATTGCTAAGGGAAGAGAAGGAAGGAAGAGACTGATTGATCTAGAAATAGAGTGAGTAATACAGCATGAATTTGAACTGTGTATATTTTGATCTGAACTGGTGGTACCTGTTGTGCAAAGCTATGTTGTTCAGAGCAATAGAGAGGATTTCTCTGGCTAATTTGGAAGATTGCAACAATTACAGCAAAGGAATTTCTATATTGGATCAATTTCTGTTAGTCGAGGATCTCGTTTCTGGGAATGACCAACAAAGATCCTTCAAAGAAAAAAAAAAAGTAACAATTCAATTGTCCATAAAGGAGAGTGAAAATTATTGTTTAAAAGGCAATTTTTGATCCTTATAACATCCGTAAAGTAGATTTTCATTTATTTATATACTTGTAAATATTTGTATGGAGGATGTAAATACCTCATTCTATTTAAAAACCTCATACGCAGTTTTGCTAAATGATACTCTTGTCGGTAATAAAAATAAGTTTAAAACACTTTCAAAATCCATTTGGTGTTAGATAAGAGTTTGGAGATTTTCACACTGAATTTTCAAACTGAATCTGGGTTTTTTCCATGGTGTATCTGCCCCTTAATACTTTTCTGTCACACAGACTTGTGTTTTCAACTATGTAGACTCTGAGGAAGCATTTCTCAAGCTGACTATGGTCTTCTGTTGCTCTTCTTTCTTGGTGATCCCACCCACTTAAGGAAACTCACTGATGCATGAATGCTGCAGACTCATCTCCAAATCTTTGATAAGATTTTGTACATGTGCGAAAACTCCTCCTTCGTTTGAGAATTCCCCGTGATTCTCCTGAATACCTCTTTGAGAACATCTTCTCAAACGAAGTTAAATTAATCTCCACAATCGTTTTGCAAATTCAGACTTCAGTCGGGGAAACTTCAGTGGCTTTTGGCTTTTCAGTGCATCAACATTAACTGTTGCACAGGGAATCAGAGAGGGTGGGAGGAAATTAGCATTCTCTCTGGTTGCTAAATACTAACTTTTTTCCTTTCAGGCTGCTATAGCAGGAGGAACCACTATGATCATCGACTTTGCCATCCCTCAGAAAGGCTGTTCTCTTACTGAAGCCTTTGATACATGGAAAAGCTGGGCAGACCCTAAAGTCTGCTGTGATTATGCATTGCACGTGGCAGTTACGTGGTGGAGCAACAAGGTAGACACAATAGCTGATTTTCAGTTCCATGAACTGGTACCACACCAGTTGAATTGGTGCTCATGTGCTAAATATAGCTTGCTGGCAGTGTAATAGTATTTTTGTGTGTAAAAACTACATTTGAAATAGTCCACACCCTTCTAAAAGTACATGTATTTGAAGAAATAAAGAAAGTCTGCAGATAGCCTATACCTTTGGATAATACTGCACAAAGTTAAAGGAAAAGGAAGCAGTTAGGAAGCAGTTGTGCAAGACCAAGACCAGGCAGGCCAGAGGGGGCAAGAGGTGTTTGCCTAAATTTTGCCTTTTATTACTTGAACACTTGATAATCTATGCTCCTGTTGAGTCTTGGTGGTTTTGGTTTTTTTTTAAATAAGGGTATACATTAAAAATATGGTACTTAACTTTATTTGTAAAGGAAGAGTTCTATTCCTGGGTGACTGCAGTAATATCTTCTTAAAGTAAAGCAGGACTGGAGCCAATAATTACTTGAATGTGAGATTAACCAAAAAAACATTTTTGGAATTTACGTATGGGAAAATCGTCTGTTGTGTGAATGTTTGCTGACAGCCTGACAGCTTTACTGAATGAATTAACTTTTCAGGTGCTTGACATCTATCTGAACCTGACCCATGTTTTTACAAGACCACTTTGGATCCTCAGAGAACATGCATCAGTACCTAGATAAATTAAGTAAATTCCGTTTTTAAATATGAGTACTTCCTCTAATTTTTAACTGTTAAAATATATAAACCAAAGCCTTCACTCTGCAAACACCCTGTCTTTGGTATTCTGTGCCCTAAGCACTAAATAGACTGACCACAACTTCTAGCTCAAAGCAAAGACATAAAATAAATTCTCCAGTGAAGTTTGAGGAATGTGCATTTGAAACAGCCTTAGTGGAGAACAGTGGAAGTGTACTGAAAAATCCAATAAGACTAGGGAGGTGTAAATCAATGAAATGTTCTGGTTTATGTTAAGAAGTTAACAGTTTTTAAAAGCCAAGATTGAAAGAAATAGAAAGGTCTGTTGTTCTGTAACTGTAAAAGACCTGGGTAAAGAAGTCTGATATTTCTAATTAACTATCATCTCCTCAGGATTTAAAGTATTCATTAAAAACATACACTCTTTACAATGCCTTCCCTTAGTCATAGTAATTAGTGAAGAAGAAAATAAATGACATGCCTCTATATTTGTGCTAGAGCAGGGCCTTTTGTCAGGTATTTATTTGTTTGATAATTCCCACTCAAGATATGCTCCCATCCCTCCTCTGGATAAGTCTAGAAAATTTCCCTGAGTTTTATATCAATCTCTCACCTTTCTTGGGCAGATCCAACCAGATTATTAGAAGATGTAAAATAATGTTTTACTTTTTGAAAGGAATTCATCCCATGGAAATTGTTATAGCAACACAGATACATGTCAATTACTGTCACCATCATTTTACTGGGAAGGGAGAGCCAAAATTAGGTAATGGGTAGTTCTAGCTAACTGGCTGTACAAGAAACATTTGCACTAAAATCTGCATCTTTCTGTCTTTGGGACATAATGTTTTGCTGGGCTTCGCAGATGCTAGCAGAAGCAGGGAACCCTATCAAAGAGTGCATACAAGAAAAAAAGCAGGCTTGCATCTAGAGTTTTAGAGCCATTTTGTTTGACGACAAAATATTTCAGAAGGCTGTGTGTTGTTCAGAGTCATGACAAAGCTCTAGGAGATAAGGTCTTTTCGGTCACTCAGTAATTTGCCAGAAGCTGAAGCCTATTATGATCCAATTTTGAAAATCAGTTTTGCACAAGTCTCCATACTGTGTAAGTTGGATACATTGATTGTAGTATCGGACTGGATGTTTTCAACATCAGGATGTTTATTTGGAATAAAATTCTGCTTCACTACCTTTTGTAAAAAGCATTCCCTTCCTGCAATTAGCTTGTGCCTCCAGTATCTTCACTGCAGTTGTACTTGTTTATATACCTTGAGAATCAATTTGATACAAGAAGAATAGTGTAANTATACAAAATTATTAAAAGTTAAAAAATATAATTTTGCTGGTTTTTGAAAATTGCTGACTGTCTTTCAGGTGAAGGAAGAAATGAAAAGTCTTGTTCAAAACAAAGGCGTCAACTCCTTCAAGATGTTTATGGCCTATAAAGACCTATATATGGTCAATGATGAGGAGTTATATGCAGCCTTTTCCTGCTGTAAGGAACTTGGAGCAGTTGCTCAAGTCCATGCAGAGAATGGGGAGCTTATTGCACAGGTAAGCATTTTGTCCATCAAAGTCAGGAATATAAATGGTCCTGTTAACTAAGCACTTCAGTAGATGTATTAGTACCATCATTGTATCATAGGGAAAGGCTTTTCTACCCTATTTTACTTCCAGGTAACTGAGGGCAAACATCTTCCTAGAGGAAGGTCCTAGAGGATGCTTGTGGTGGGCTAAGAAATTGTAACCTGGAGTCCTGGGTTCAGGGTAGACAGGAGGCAAATGATCCTGGTTCTATGAGAGTTATACTTGTAGTATAATATATATTTGCAATATATTATGTATACTTGACTGACAAAGAAAGCAACAGTCAGAGCCTGACTATCGACCAAGTCAAAGGGAGAGTACTTGGCAAAATATTGTGATGCCTAACCCTAGGTCTCTCCATAGCCGGCTTGTCTAACAGGAATGAATCCAGAAGTATGGAGGAAGCTTCACTGACTGGGCACAAAAGTCTCAGTGTCCCTCTATGCATAGTTAGCCTCACTTCACACTTGCTACTGCCATCTTAGTACTGTGTGGAGGCACTGGGTGCGTAACTACACTGATGTCTGAGTTTCTTCAACTGTTCTAGTCAATAGTGCTTTGACTCTGCCCCAGGTCCCATAATGGAAATGAATTCATTGCTAAGTAATCTCAAATCAGCAAAGCATAAGTTCCTGGAAAATAGCAGGGACAAAATCTTATGCCTCTTAAAACCTTGGAGCCTCATTCAGAGGCTCTGGATGTGTATCTGGATGTGTTTGTGATTAGTAAGGATCTTTTTTCTTTTTTTTCCAATGAGGGGTTAGTACCATCATCTCAGTTACTGGCTGCAATCATTTAAGAGTACATCTTGAGAGAGGGATAGGGTTTTCAAAAGCAGTGATTTATCCCTGCAAGCCAGTGGAGTGTGTTCTCTGAAGTCACTTAGGTATTCTGAGACCTGTGTTTATTGAGAGATATATTGGCTTTCAGATAACACAACAATAACTTCTCTTGAAAAAAACCATAACTGCCTTGGGTTTTTTCCTCAAACTAGCTGCAGTGGCTGGTTTAGGATCCATTTGGCTGCCAGCATGTTCACGAACCATGGTTGCACTTCAGCTGACTCTTACATGTTTTTCTGTGGTGTTCAGGGTGCAAAGAAGATGCTGGCCATGGGAATAACTGGTCCTGAGGGGCATGAGCTTTGTCGTCCTGAAGAAGTGGAAGCTGAAGCTACGCAAAGAGCAATTACCATAGCAAATGCTGTAAACTGCCCCCTTTTTGTAGTCCATGTAATGAGTAAATCTGCAGCAAGGGTGATAAGTAATGCACGAAGAGAAGGTAAAGGTCCTAATTCTTTTATGCTTGGGCAATGGCATTGGAGGAAGGGTCACAGAAAACCAAACATACCATCAGTGTCCTATTTGTCATGGGTGCCATAACCCTCAGAACATGGGTGAATCTCTTGGAGTGGGTTGTCTAGACTGTGTGTGTGTGTTGTGGGGCCCAAGGGGAGCTGAGCAGTATGGAAGAACAGCAGCTAGGCTTGAGACTTTCCCTTTTCCCCATAGCAAACTTTTTTCTCCTTTTTACTGTACCTCCAAGGTCAAAGTGATGGCCAGGACAGCATTATTGCATTAAAAATGATGTGACCAGCCAAGACAATATATGCTCTGCTACTGCCCTCCCTTGAGTTAGAGTCTGCAAGCCTTTACCAGCTATTTAAATGAGAAATTCTACAACAGAGACCACACCATGTCTTTACAAACGGTGCCATGGCTTAGAAATCATGGTGATGATGACACTGTCTGAAAGCCTTGATTGCCTCCAGGGAGGGGTTTCTCAGGTCATGGACTGCAGGGTTCATAAATAGTTCTCATCAGCCAAGACAGCCTGACCCTCTTGACCATCTATTGGGCAGGCTAGAAGCAGCCTGAATGCTGTAGGGATTCAGGATGTTTTACCTCCTCATCTGTAAGTTCATCCAGAGCAGCCTGTGGAACCGCACTGCTGTGAGGAGATGTTATAAGGGTGGAAGGAGAAGGACAGAAGCCCATGATTTGGAGGGCCTAAAACTTTATGCAATATCTGTCGTCGTTATCTTTTTACATCTCAGCTTGTGTTCTTCTGACCTAACATGAATTGCATACAGACCTCAGTTTCCTTATTTCTTGACTCTAGATAATGCTTACACAGGGGGTGTAGGTTATTAATATCAAAATGCAGAGTATGAGAGCTTGACAAAATTGCAATCAAAACCAGCATAATATCATTGTGCTAACATAGATGGATATGCTTATGTGCAATATGTATTGATTATGACTTCTAATAAGACTTACCAGTAATTTGAGTTTATAAAAGAATCTACCAAAATATTTTTTACTAGCACATCTTTTTGTATTGTGCTATATTAGATTCCTCCACTAGATGACAGTGCTGCTGGTAATGTGGATTATATGCATCAGCATATGGTTATTTGTACATTCACAGGTGTGGTGTCAACATTAACTCCAAGAAGCTATAACAACAGTTAAAATACCCAGATTAAAGATGAAACACTGTCTGTGAACATAAAAGAGCTAAGATAGGAGGTGGTGTTTTGTAACACATTATTCAAGTTAAAAATTCTATGCTGATAGTAAATACTGTAAAATACTGTTAGGCATGTGTTGTAAGAATAGTCTGCAGTGCCAGTTTGATAACTGACTGGGTACATGTATGCTTCTTTGATGTGTAAAAAGAAGAAATTGGTACAACTTATGCTTATTGTGGTGCAAATTGGATTTTATAGCTTCCTGCCTTGAAGTAGTCAGAATCATCAATGCTTGCCTTTGTGCACAGCAACGTATAACATCTCTCTATAATTAATTTCTGTTTGCATGGAAGTATGCTGTTTAGGAAACAGAAATCTAGGATTGATTAAGAAATTTCAAAAGATAGCTAGTGTACCATATACATAGTTACAACAATTATAGTTTTCAATGAGACTGATCTGTATCAATTCTGGCGATTAGAAATTCATTGTTGTTAGTTTCAGTAAAAGTTATTCTCCATTCTTCGATTAAAAGTGGTAATACAAAACAAGGAGTTCCAGACAAAAAAAATAAATTCACAAAGTATGGTATGAATGACATAAATAAAGCCCAAATATTTTGCTGAAATATATTCAACTTGGACAGGTTAAAACCACTCTGATGTGAAAGCTGTGTAAACTCTTAAATACTGGAGGGCTCTTGAGCATTTGAAATTATTTGAAACTCTAATGCAGTTTATTCAACTTTTCAAGATTATTTTTCCATCTCTTGATGTTAGCTTCCTGATATTTACAATTCTGAAGTTTTTCATATTCCTTTCCAAGTATTTAGCATGAAGTACAGTGTGTGGGTGCATATTCATCCCTGCCCATGTCAGAGGAAGATTGATATCCCTTCCTGTTCCATCACTGATCTCAGAAGGGGAGAGACTGATCTTCAGTGAGTGTCATCTATTTTCCGGGTGACAGTGTGATACCAGAATTGAAGCATTGCTTCTCCAATTCTGTGGGATCGTGATTTTCCTACTCAAAAATGGAAGTCAGAGCCCAATTCTTCTTTGTCCCTCATTTAGCTATACAAGATGAGAAAACAATATTAGAGCTAGAGACCAAAGGCCTGATACAGTTTGCTGAACATAGTAGGCATAATTCTGTTGTCTTCAGTGAGTTATGGCTCAGACCTTAAAGGCTAAAATCGCTCATACACACTGTAAAGGGCACTATTTCTTATACTACAATAAGCAAACTTCAGGGGAAGTGACCGTCTTTCCTTCTCCCCTCCGTGCCAAAGTCCACCATCTATGTCTGCTCTGGTCTCTAGCAACACCACTCAGCGAAGGAAACCTCCAGATTGTAGCAGCATGTTTTTCATGTACATCAGTAACAGCTACAGTGCTGCTGAATATTCAACAGGAAATCCAAGATTTCCACGTTGTGACTGTGTTGGAGAGGGACAGGTTAACTCATGCCCCCATCATGTTCTTTTTTTAGGCCCTACCAACCTGTTAGCCAAAAGCAATGGTTCACTGTTTATCCACTTGAGGGGACCAAAGACGGTACCTCTCTGAGAGAGCTGTTCTTGCTCATCTCAGTGGGCTGTTTCTTCATGCCTGTGCAAAACATGATCCTGAATCTTGCTAGAATAGGTAGAGGAACTGTCTGCTTCCACAGAAGGGCAGTCTGATATCTCTGTGTGCATGACAGTCTCGTTCCCTTGAGTGGGAAGACAAAGAGGATCCTCTTTCTGCTATCGTGTAAAGTCTTCCCTACATTGAGTTGACAAGGCTGTAGCGCGCCGGTGTCAGGCAGTGCAGCTCCCTCTCCTTGTTAGGACTACATGATGTGAACTTACCGAGAAAAACTGACGTGGCCCTGTCAACCATTCCTTTAGCCAGTAACACCTATGGGGAAGCAAGGCTAATAAAATGTGATTTAGGGGTATATGATTTATACTGGCTCCTACTTAAAAATGCTTTCATTCTAAGTGTACTAAAGGCTAGAGGTTATGTCCCTTTGCTCATTTAACTGTGCTGTTACAGCTAAGGAAATAAGACTTTCTAGTGCAAATCAGAACTGGAAAGCAGCATCTTACTAAAAAGTCAAAATTTTTTAAAAGGTTTCTCCCTTTTAAAAATTCATACAAAAATTATGTACTTGGTCAGATTACAAGAAGCTTGCTTAGACTTTCAAAGGTGGTACCTTCTACCATCAGTCATGGGTTAGGTCTGCTCTTAGAGGAAGGGCATGTCCATAGCTGTGGGTATACAGATTCTCAAGCTGATTCTGAGCACAGGAGTGCAACTAAAAATGCCAACTTTTTAGCTGGCTCATGCTGGATAGCTCAGGTCCGGACTGTAGATAGCCTAATCGATGCAATGCTATGCCTGATTCAATACAGTGCCTTGCAGTTCTGTTTCTTTGAGATCATAGCTGGTCAGTGAGTATCTTTGCCCCATATGACTTTATCTTAAAGTGCTTCTGAAACTTTTACTAGACTAAGCACACAGGGACCAGTTTTTCAATCCTGTACATGTTAGTCAGTGTTTCTCAAGATTGTAACTCTTTTTTCAGTTCTGATAGGTGGTAAAATAAATTGCAATTGCATGTTCTTCTTTGATTTTAGTAATTTGTGTGAAAATAGTTCTTGCCAGCCAGTTTGGGCATCTAATGAAGTCACCAAATCCACAGCTATTTCCCAGCATCTCAGAGATGTCAGAAAGACCAAACACCAGAACTCTTTCTGCTTACTGTTTTTACTGAATGCAGGAAAACATAACAAATGGAAAACTGGATTTATTACTGTGTTACTCCACTTTTATGCCTGTAGGCAGAAGCCAGTCAAGCTAGAAGAACCTTAATGCAGAATTTCCTTGTTGCCAATTGAGCTAAAAGAGCCTTAATGCAAAATTTCCTTGTTGTTTGGATTAAAGCAGTATCTTGATGTTATTGTACCCTTCAGTCTGCCTAGTCACAGTCCAAATGAAATGCAAGAAATTACACAGTCAGCAGAAGTGTCCAGATGTGGTCCATTGAAGCTGCAGTGTTCAGACTCAGAATCACTTGCGGAAATGGCTTGTACTGCTTCCCACTCCTGGGATCAAGGGGAGCTGCTCAGGTCAAATTCTGAGTGGAGAAATACTGTCATCAGCTTTGGTGCATGAGTTAGAATCAGCTCAGCATATATGACTGTGAGCTTGGAGACTTCTTTTCATTTTTATATTGTGAAACTGAAATAAAAAAAATTATTTATGGAAGCTAAACATTTACTTCTTTCCTACCATTTTAACTTTTATAATTTATAGCTATGTCCTAATGATTCATAGTTCAGGTTTACTTTGAGTGGAAGTTTCTTTACCTTTAGATGCAGTAGGAAAGACACACACCACACAACACTTCCCCCGCCCCTTTCTACTGACTGCTCATGAAAAATCTGTCAAAAGCCTAATAGGTAAATATAGGAGATTGGTTATATGTGCAGGACTTTTTCTGTGTTTATCTAGGTTTGTGGCAGCCTGCCTTCAAATACTGTGTTTGGAGTTGCCCAGGGAGGGCCAAGATCCCCCTGACTCCTGCAGCAGCTCTGAATTAGGAAAACACTAATCTGATTCAAACCTTCTCATTCACCAGTTGGTCATATCACTTCCATGGATGGCCTCATATTAAGTGCTTTAAGTTTTTAAAATAAGATGCAAAACCCAGTAAATAACTACTGAATTCATGATTTCAACTCGGAAAAATGGTGGTGGTCTCCCTCTGAACCCAAGCGTAAATCTGTAATATATATGTAGATAAGTGGGACTGGGAGCTTAGAATGCTCCAAGCCAAAGCATCAATATGAGACAAGCATGTTCAGCACGTCAGATCATGCTGAGGTGGTTACAGCAAATTAATAATGCTAATAGGGAGTCTTTAGGTCATGGAAGAAGTTATACTATGTAGTGCTTGGAGTAAATGTACAGTACAGTAGAAATAACCGTAGAACTGTGGTTTTTAAACAGTCTGAAGCCTTTTGCAAGTCTAACACAGAAGATTTAAGGAATGGCACTACTGCAGTGGGAAACATATGTTGAAAAGAATTGAGCTCCTCATACCTACCTATGCTAGTGTAGCAGTTATAATCCAGTAGCTCACAGAAGTACCAGAATCTAATGTACAGAAAGAAATCTGCAAAGGTTTGTTTTGTTGTTTTCCAGCAGTATTGTGAATGTATGACTTACATGCAGAAAGCCAGAGAAAGGTTATTGTCTTACATCACCAAGGAATTACCAGCTGAGCCCTTGCTGGGGTAATGCAGTGATAGTTCTAACTAAAATTGTGCCTGGAGTGAAATCTGGGATCCATAGCAAGATACTCACTGTCTGTAGGGAACAGGGGAGGGAGAAGGCTCTTCCTGGGATCCGGCAGAGGCTGCCTTTACCCAGCACCAAGCAGCCTATGAGTGGTTGTGTGAGGTCCCAGCTCGCTCTGGTTCTTTGGTGTCTATCACAGTAGGAGGCATTGCCACCTGTCACCTACCGAACTGCAAAGTGGCTGGACCACTTCCTCAGGGAGTGAAACATCTTGTTTCATCTCCCCTCTTGTTCTGATGAGTTTCAAACCCATGTTTCCTAGGAGGAAAAAATAGTTAAAATATGTTAGCTCTATCCAAAGGCAAACAGCCGGTCTGGGTTGGTGTCCTCTTCTGAAGAATCTAGAATACTGTGCAGCAAAGAATTAAAGATTAAAATTTGGGAAATAACTTTTAAAATTAAATTACTTAGAGTTTTTGATTTGGGAATTGGTTTTGCACTCTTTGGTTTATGCCTGGTGCCATATTGTTCTTCCTGAAGCAATCGTAGCCTGACAATTAAAAATACCACCTTGCAAAGCCTGTATGATATATATATTAACTTATATTGTTACACAGTCAGTAATTTCAGAGCACCAAACAGGTGCTACCAAGAAATATATGGATCTTGAACATAATTAATGCAACTGAGGACTGTGTTCCTTTTGAAATCTCAAATCACATGCATGGTAAACAATGTGTAAAACCCATTATAATATATCTGTCAACAATTTAATTAAAAAACTTGCCCAAGCAATGTTCTTATGAGGAAATATATTGGGACATCACCAGAAGAATATTCAGAACAGAGATGCTGTGTTACAGCTTAGTTTATTATGTCCTTCCATATGTTGGTGTTTAATTTGAAACACTCATTCAAATCTAAATCCATCACCACCGAAAAGGTCCAGAACAGAGAAAATACAAGATAGGCATTTTTATGTTGTTTGATGATGGTACTATTGCTTTACATTTTTCAGGAAAGGTGGTTTATGGGGAGCCTATTGCTGCTAGTCTTGGCACCGATGGCACCAACTACTGGAATAAAGACTGGGCTCATGCTGCAGCATATGTCATGGGACCTCCACTGAGACCAGATCCATCTACTCCTGGTTTCCTCATGAACTTACTGGCCAAGTAAGCAGATGAACAAACAGTGACAGCTAATGCCCAAATACACAGCAAATTCTGTCTGGAGTATATAATAACAGATTGATGCCCTGGAGATTTTCTAAGTACAGCATGTTACATTATCAGGAATGAGAAGTGGAAGGTGAAACCATAGATGAAAAACTTTTTGTAACAGAAATTAGAAAGTGTTCAGATTTTTTTTGCTAAATTCTTGTGGCCTTCTGTCCCCATTTGATTACAATCAATAAGCCTTGCCTTGCTAATACTGCAGCAAAAATTGAAACATGACCAGGGGGACAATAAGGCTGTAAGTTGGTGGGAAATGCGTTAGAAGTGGGTCACAGCTAGGGGTTCAGGGTTTTGTTGTCAGCTGTGTTTTTCATGTGAAATTTGGATGCTGTATAAAAACTAAGCCTGCTCACTTCTGAAAGTAGATATAAGTTGTCCACTTCATACCATCTCCTTCAGAAGGAAGTAGGAACAGAAGTATCCTTCAGATACCTGCAGTTAAAAAAATGTGTGGTTTGCTGGTATTTTATTACCAATAAAGCTTAACTCCACCAAAGGGTTGAATTTGGCTGAAGAGTCTGTGAAGGTATGCCTAAACACTGGCTGATGGTTGTGCAGGTCTGTAATTTCACAGAGTATATGGAGTGACACAGTCTAAAAATGCTCTTAAGTGAGGATGGAACCAAGCCCCTTGCTCTGGGCAAAGTGGGACAGTCTTCCATTTGTGGGACACCTTTGACATATCCAAAGTAAAGGTATTATTTTTGGTGCTTGGCTTCTTCTGAGGGGTTTCTGAAGAGGAAACTGCTTCACAGGGGAACTGGCTGTTACTGTGGAGCTACTCGTGGAGGATGGGACTGAAGACAGGCTGGCAGGGCATATCAGTTTTTCCTTGCAGAAAGGATGGCTGGATCTACCTAGTCTTGCAACAGATTTTCCTGTGTGGCACTGTCTGGTACATGCTCTGATTCATAATGAACTTTGTTTCTCCATAGTGATGACCTATCTGTGACAGGGACTGACAATTGTACCTTTGACATATGCCAGAAAGCTCTGGGGAAGGATGACTTCACAAAAATCCCTAATGGAGTGAATGGTGTGGAAGACAGGATGTCAGTCATATGGGAAAAAGGCGTTGTAAGTATATCAAGATGTCTGAACATAGAGGTAATTGATTTCTCCAACAAAATATAATCTCTCAGCAGTATCAACTCTCCAGTTTTATCAAGTGTATTTATCATATGATAACTCCTTTGATCAAATACCATAACAGATCCCTTACTAACTCTCACTTTGTGGTCCTGGGAGATACAAGAAGATTGTTAGTGCTTAAAAAATAGCACTAGAGAACAATTTCCATGATTTAGCAGCAAAGGACTACTATTGTTTCTGCAGTAGTGCGCAGTACACTTATTTGCAGCATTTTTTTCAACAGATGAAAGGAAGGTAAAAGGAAAGAGGTACCCACAGTTTCGACTTTGTCAGTTCAGTATTTTTTCCTCTTTGATCTTTCTCAAACTTAGCTGTTGGAGGAGCTTCTGCACTGGGTGTGTTCCTGTCAACTTCTAATTTGTGTTTTCAGCCAGAGAAAACAAGCTAGAGATAAGAAATGCTTCTCTAATGTGTGGCTCAGTCCTGTGGTGTGATGAGATGAACACTTTCAAGTTCCATTGACTTCAGATTCTCAGGGCCATCACAAGAATGCTCAGTGCTTCTCAGGACAATGCCCTTCAGGCTCTAAACAAATACAAATGTGAAAGCTAGTGGCCAGGCTTTTTGGATATGGGGTAGTCTGATGAGGGCGACGGTGAGGCAGTCTGGTGAGGGATCTGCTGTTTACTGGGTGTTATGATTGCTCTGGCTACTACAATACTGCTAAGTTCCAGAGGCTCTAGTTCAACTAATATTAAGTTCTCTTGCAGTAGTGAAGTCTTGTCAATAATGCACTGCAGAGCGTATTTATTTGTCACAGTAGAATTATCTATCTCACACACGTGGTAAGGATGTGGTTCAGAATCTCTCTTGTTTATCTGTATTTGGGATTCGGATCCAGCTGGCATGTACAAAGTGGACTTCTGCCTATATTCACCTGTGGCATAGTTCTAGTGTGATTATTTATGGTGTAAACTGGAATATAATCTAGCTTGTGGTTAGTATGAAAGTGAGACATGAATACATACATCAGTGCTGCTTTTGAACACTGTATCCTGTTGGGCAAGATAATTTTTCAAAAGGTACTTCAATCAGTAATATCCTCCCTTTTCTTACTTGTAAAATATTACACAGCTGTGAGAGTTTGTCTGGAAAACTCCCCTCCCTTCCCATACACCATTATTTAGAAGAGCAGTGTTCACCACTTTCGTTATGCTTTTCTTCTCAGATGACTGCTCACAGGCCACCATACAAACATGTATTTATGACATTCTGATTTCTAGACTGACCTATGCACAATATTACAGCCAGTGTAGCTGGCTTTCCGAGAAAACAACAGTCACGGAGGCTGGATTAAATTAGTTACGTAGCAGTGGACAGTCCCGAGACACATGTGTATCCATTATTGTTTGCCATTTTGCTGATGTGTCACATCATCAAGTCTGCTTTTTATACTACTTGATGTCAAATGTTTACTGAACAGTGCTATCCTTTGTGTTATTGCTGAAGATAATTGCAAATCACCTTTCCTGTATCACACATTGTGCTTTGCCTCTTCTTTATCATCTTCTAGGCTCTCCTTAATACTGTCTCATTATTTTTCCAAAACCTAGCTGCTTGAGACATGTTATGTCTCCTGAGGAGACTGTTGAGCAGAACTACAGATTCAAAGCCAGCTACAAAATTTTATTTCAGTTGACTTGGGACTGGATTCACAGAGCATTTGGCTTTAAAGTTGTGTTTTTCTCCCTTTGCTATGGGATAAAGTAGGATAAAGTTATCATATTCAGTGAATGTACATTGCAATATGTGCATCTGAGACAAACAGTTATTTATTTTAAACTCTTCACTATGACATTAAAAAAAATATTGAAGTGATGTTGGCAGAGAGCTGTCATTCATCCTAGCCTTTTCAACAACAAGAACATTTTTTTCATTCCTTGTTTAAAAACGTAATGAATTTGCTTTTGTGTACTCTTCTGCAGTACAGTGGAAAAATGGATGAAAACAGATTTGTAGCTGTTACCAGCACAAATGCAGCAAAAATCTTTAACCTTTACCCAAAGAAGGGGAGAATTGCTGTGGGTTCTGATGCTGACATTGTGATTTGGGATCCCAAAGCTACAAGGTATGTATGGGTAGTTATTTCCTCCCATCCAGCCTCTCTGCAGGAAGAAATATCTCAAAGTCTCTGTACAGCAATAAGCCTTTGGGGTGAGGTTCTGGTGTTTTTCAACAGCACTGCATGTGAATTATTTACAGGTTATTTGTCTCCTAGAATAGTGTATGTACATAAGCAGAGATCTTTGATCTCTATATGGACTTAAAAAAATTCTCCTAGATTGCTGACCAAGTACAAAAATAACAAGGTCTGTACATTATGCTGCCAGGCGCTTGGTGTCCTAAGAGAGAAAATAACCACTTTGGGATCTTAGAGTAACTCTGTTAAGTGCTAGAGTATGTTTAGCTTCCTTCCACTGCAAAGAGAAGGGAGAGAAGTCTGTGTTCCTACAGGATGACCCATTACAAGCTTGTGTTTTGAACTTGCAGCTACTTCAAACATATTCAAATGTGGTCAGTATGGGTGGTGAAAGTGTGGTGACTTGCCCTCCTAATGTCTTCTCTCTAGGTGACAGAGCAAATATGTCTTCTCTCTAGCTGATAGAGCAAATATAGTGGTAGAGTCAGGAGTGAGCTTAGTTCTGAAGCTGTGCATTTATTTAAGGAGTTTTCTGATTTTGTGCACAGTAAGTCTGCTAGAATAGTCACACCAACAGGTGCACAAAAGGCGTGCTTATCTCTCAACGTGCATGACTTGATGGCATGCTACATTTTTGCTACAAAGGGCATGCAGTGTCTTTCTGGGAGCCTCAACTCAAAGCATACTGTCCATTACATCTGATTCCTGTCTTCAGGTATATTCACACCCTCAGCCAGCTCTGTAATCAGGCCATTGTAAACATCCTAAGAATTATACGTCTTGAGTCTTGCTCTGGCTTTTGTGCCCATCCTGGTCTTGTTTGAACTGCCTGGAAATGGTCTGGTGGCCATCTGTCACAGAGCCAGCTCACCTGGGGAGTTGTCTTTCTCAGCTGAGATGCCTATGGGCTGTGTGAGTGCATCTCCACTGTTCAAGTGCTGAGCAGGTTAGCTTAAATCTGCAGGCACTTTAACAGCTGAGTCTTGCATCTGATCACATCCAGCCCTGCACATAGCAGCAGCAGCAGATCAGGTGGTGTGCTGGGATGGTGCTTTTGTCTTGGGCTCAGCTCTAGTGAGCCGTGTGAGCATACAACTACCCTGAAGGCACACGTTGAACCTCCTTGAAATCTCTTCATCAGTGTCATCCAAATAGTAAATCCACAGAAGATAGCAATCACTAACCCCAGATAAGCTTTGTGGGGTGTTGGACATGATGACAATATGGCCAGCTTCCATCAAGGTACCACCGGCCTGAGCTGTTGTAACTCAGATGGCATTAGATTTTCAGCCTTTATTTTTTAAAAAAAGAGTTGAAAACTCTCCTCATGGTAGAGAAAAGTTTCAAAACATAACTGGGAAAATCTGATTTTGGAAGCCAAATGGAGGAAAAAAAGCCCAAATCCTACTTATACCTTACACAACCAAAATTTTCCTGACCAATCTTCTGGTTTATGAATTTTTGATAATACAATTCTTGCTAATTTCAGTATATTCTTGAGTACAAAAAATGTGTGAGAGTAAGAGTAAAAGCATTCTGTGTTTTAAGCTGCAAAGCTTGAGGACATGGAGGTTGCTATTCAGAAGTCCCACAAAAAAATGGCAGCACCAGCAAAAGAAGTTTTAGGAGTGTCAACCCCAATAAACATAGAGGCCTGCCCAGCACTGGGTCAGAGAGATTTTCATGTGCATTGTGCCTGCTGGCATGTTGAGCAAGCATATTTTGAGATACTAGCAATGAGCTATTTCAGGACAGTGGAACTATGAAATCTGACTAAAAAAAGCCTGAAAGATTCTTTTCTGAACTCACTTCTGCTCTACCTGGGGACAAATGAATCTAGAATAGCAGAGTTCTGACATTGTTCTCAAGGTGCTTTGTCAGCTCCTGAAATTATTTATCCTTTTGCCTCCCAAACATTCGTTCTTCCTTCTTTCACTCTCTCCTAAGCACTCTCATTCCCTTTTTTGCCCACTGCAGCTGTAAAGGTGCTGTTTTTCTTCAAATATTTTTTCAAACATTAAACTATTTTCTTACTGAGCAAGCTGATTCTAAGTTCAGCCGATACTTTTTTTCTGATCTGGTATTGTTCCCATTGTTTATCCCTTTGGCTTTGCTGGGAACAAGCCTCTCTGCAGGTACTATTGTGTGAACTACATGAGTAAGTATAAATAAATCTCACTAGTGCTTGTCTATTCACTTCACTACAAATCCTGAAGAGGGCACAAACAGCACAGCAGAAAAAAAGGATCCAGCTAATGGACTTGAACCATTTAAGATATTACACAAGGTGCAGCCTCATGCGCTTTTGTTGACTGTGGGAGTGATTTTCAATTTCACAATACTGTTGCTCCTCTTTCTTGCAAAGTCCTTCCTCTTTTGAGCATGGCATTTTTTCTTGTTTGTAAATCTAAATCTTGTAAGAGAGGAAAATGCAATTTTCCAGTTCTGATTCGATGCTATGTTGTTGTAGTCTTAGAATACTGGCTAATACTAGCATAAAGAGTTAGACAATTGCTGAAATATTGCTGTGAGGAACTGCTGTCATCACAGCATGTCAGAGGATTTCTACAGGGAAGATTCTGAAGTGATTCTGAAAGGTAGTGAAGCTCTCAAAAAATACAAAAACTTATATCCCTACAAACTTGGCTGCATTTCCCCTCCCACATCATTGCAAAATAGCAACATGTTGGGTGCTCTCTGAGCATTCAGGATTTTCTCTTTCTAGGTTGCAAAAAACTAGTGAATTCAACGTGACAGCTCTGCAAGCTGGGAGCAATTGCAATTCAAGGTTCCACTTCCAGGACTCTGCCACTTTAGCTGCAGCTTTCCTTCTTTGTCAGCTTCATTGACTGGCCTATTTCTGTAGCATTTTCTGGTAATTTGTGCAGAAAATATTATATGAACAGTAATCAGATTTGCTACTGTACTTAAAGGCTTCCAAATACTGGTTTTAGCAGGTCTGCATGAAAGCAAGTAGTATTGGAAAGAAGCACATTAAATGTATAAATTCATTAGAAACTGCATTAGAAAAGACGGGTTGTGAGTTCTGCCAGGTTAGGTCTAGTTCTTAGCTTCCTTATTCTCATTGCATATTCATTAAAGAACACACAAATACCAAAGGGACCTGTTGGTTTATTGCAGCCATGTGCTGCTAAACATCATCTTGCAGACCTCAACCCCCTCAGCATCCCAAGTACAGCCTGTGCACACAGGATTGTTTTGTGAGAACTTGGAAAAACACATGTAGGCAGCAAATGTGTACTCACTGTACCATCTTATTTTAACCTGTGCTTTGATCAAGAATGTTCACTGACTTCTTTCAGCTGCACACAAATAATATAACAGACCCAAGTCTGTGAAACAAAAGCAACTGTAAAGACTGTTCCAGAAGGAGAGGGCAAAGTAAGCAAGGAAAAGGGAATGTCACCTGTCAGCAAGTCAGTGTCGCCTATAGCTGATGCCTTTAGCTATTTGAAAGCAAACAAGAAATACAAAATCTCTAGGACTTCTTTCAGAGATGCTCAGCAAGGAGTCTAAATACTGCAGTACCCAATTCAGTCCGTGAAAAGAGCTGAGCATCCCTTGTAAAGTAGGGGCAGAAGGTGCTAAAGATCTCATAAGAGACATTCAGCTCCTGGAAGACATTAGGGCTCAATAAACTCACTGTAGCCTATCGGAGCCTTGCAAATAAGCCCTGGATCAGGCCCCAAAGGCAAGATCAAACACCCATAGGGATAAAAAACCCGTCTCAAATGGAGTTTCACTTTCTAAGTCCAGCCACTTCATTATAACAACATGCAGTCTGGGAAGCCTCACC
Organism: Pandion haliaetus; assembly: GCA_013401275.1. NCBI lineage: Eukaryota > Metazoa > Chordata > Aves > Accipitriformes > Pandionidae > Pandion > Pandion haliaetus. Next base: position 116,939 of record VYZV01013246.1, on the reverse strand, counting down.
CACCAGTTTTTTGCCAGTTACCAAATACAGCCTAAAAGTTAGGTACTTTTTGAACGCTGAGGCAGAGCTGGCTGTGCCGGTAGCAGTCTCTCACCCCATCCTCCTTGGGCTGCACTGGAGTGGCCCTATTTGGCAGGCCCAGCCTGTGCCCCACGTGTGCCAGTGGAGCTGGGCTCAACCCTGAGCACAGCAGGGATGGCTGCAGTCCCAAGTGCACAGCTGCTGGAGCAGGGTCCCTGATTAGCAGGGAATGCAGGAGTCCTGAGCTGAGGAAGAGAGGGGGGGAAAAGGACATGTTACTCTGTAATCTGTGTGCTATGACATGACTAGGGAAGACGTGGTTTCTAGCCACTGTTTCCAGTGTTGTTTATGCATTTTGTGGGAAACGGTCACTGGATTCAAATCAGTGAGAAGTCAGAGTGCCCCAGTGTGCTGGTATATGGTTCCCTCAGTGCCTTTGTTTGTGTGTAGTTATGGTCGTGGATAAATCTCTTGCATTTGCTAGAACCAAAGTCTGCAGCCTATGTCTGTCTCATTTGTAGTCACGTCTTTAGCCTCACAGGCTTAAGTGGGAACAAGTTACAACATTTAAGCACTCTTTGCCAAGCAACTGCCTGTAATTTTTCATAACATGAAAGAGGAAGAAGCCAAGATGTTAGCAGATGATTACAATAAATAATGCTGCAACTGTCTTGCTCTTTTGATGAATGAGCATAATTTTGAATACCAACTATATGGATAACTGCATCTAGACACAATCAGGCAAAATGAAATAATGTGGCATACAAATATGTATGCATAGGACAAGTATGTTCTAGCATTTTCAATAGCCCCATATGCTTTTTCACAAGTGCATGCATGAATGTACACTAATTCACTAGAATCAGAGTTCCTGTCAGGGGCCTGTTATCTCAAATTAAAGGGACATGGAGAAAGAAACAATAGGCACAAATTAAACCACAGGAAATTCCATTTAAACATAAGAAATAGCTATTTCTTGCTGTGAGGGTGATCAAACACTGGCACAGGCTGCCCAAAGAGATTGTAGAGTCTCCATCTTTGGAGGTACTTAAAACCTGACTGGACACAGCCCTGAAAAACCTACTTTGGCTGACCCTGATCAGAGCAGAGGGCTTGGAATAGGTGATCTCCAGAGATGGTTTCCAAACTCAATGACTCTTTGGTTCTGTGAACTGTAACAAAATAAGCCTCTGTAAGAGAGCATGATGTACGTTTCCCTAGTAACTTGCTGTCTCACAAAATGTCAGCTGCTCTCTTTAGAGAACTGATTCTTAGAAATGTTACCAAAAAAAATTAAATCTTTCTTATTTTCTCCTTATATAACCTTGCCTTTTTCTCCCTGGTATTCATTTCCAGATCTTCTTCAGTCATTGAATAGACTAATTTGTATTTTCCTCTCTTTTTATGCAAGCTTAATTTCTCATTACTGTTTCCCTCCTGCCCATTATACAGTTTGACAATTTTCACTTCCATCCTGTATCAACTTGGAGTCCTTGATAGGACCAGACTGATGGTATTGTTGACAAATGAGTGAGTTACCATAATCAGAAAAATAATTTTGTTGTCATTCTCTACCCATCTTAAAATGATGAATTTTAGGAGATATGATTGCATGAAATAAAGATCCCATCCCTCAGATAAGTCACTTCTACTTGGAGCTCGCAAACATTAACTTCCTACCTCTTCTTGCATCTGTTATTTTATCCACAAATCTCCTCACTTCATATGGCTGCTGAAAGGCAATGCTTATTTAAGATATTTTTTAAGAGGCTAGGAATACAATTTAATGAATAGTTGCCTGCATATATTTGCATGTGCAGTTATTGCAATTCCTTAATATAAAATAGGTTTTTAATCCAAATTATAGGCTTATAGCTAGCATTTTTGCACATAGATTTTAAGACTTTCTTCTTTTTCCTCTCTTTTTTTCCCCTCCTTTGCTTTTCTTTTTAATAAAACTGACTCTTTAACATTAACAGAGTTCAACTTAATTATCATTATAAATGAGTGGTGGCTCAGGACAGCACAGAAAGATGAATATTCTATATTTTTTTTTCTATATTTTAGAAAAGCAGGTTAACAATATGCAGAGTTCAAAGGCATCTGAAAGTGATGTAAAGAGGCAACTCGTAAAGGCTGATACTATCCTCAGCAAACTGGCATTTCTTACCTACCCCCAGCTCCAAAAAGCTTAGAGATACTGCACTGTAAGCACTGAGAGAAGTTGCTTACAGCTCAAATATTCACTCTTACGTAAGTTGGCTTTCTATGGCAGCTGTCAGCAAAGCAGTTATTTTCTCTTCAACAATGAACTCGGGTCATGTTAGCTGCCTTTATTACTATGTTTTAAATTCATTAATTAAATGATGTCCTCCCTTTACTGAGATGTTGAGCAGCTATTCTTGCCTAAGGGTTGTCAACGACGGAATTCCTTCATATTCCTGTACCTGGAATTTTTTTAAGAAAACTGTGTGAGGCATGCGTCCACTTTCCATTGAAAGTAATTAAATTCTTCATTTTCTTATGCCAACTTTTAAAATTAAAGTGATAATGGTCACAGTAGTCAAAGTTTAGGTTCTAGAGCTCACTCTAGTCCAGCAGATCCACCTTCACTGGGCTGATGTAGCTTCACGTCCTATGCATTATGAGGGGTAGAAGATCACTCTTGATGTCTAATGGTTTCCCTTCATCCAGTTCCCCCTCGTACCTGACTGTAACTCACTATTTAGTATTTCAGGCTCTGACTGAGGCATAGACATGTTTATGATGGTCCTGGGTTGTGTTTGACTTGAAATGAAAACTGGTACCTCTAACTCCTTGACAAACCTTCAGGGCATAACTTTTGAGCTGACCACCTGTAGAGTCTTGAATTTCACTCTACAGCTTGCTGCATTAGTCTGATCTGATGCTCTTTTCTAAATTTCAAACTTCAGTTTGTAATTTATTTAGATATAATATTCTAGGAGTGGCTGTAAAGCCCTTTCTCACATAGAGCATAAATAAATACAGGATTACTAGTCACTGAATCCTCACACAGCCCGAAAAAATCTAGTAATTGCATTTAGACTAAAATAATGGCTATTTTGGCTGTAAATTAGTTGGACAGAAGCACTGTGTTGAAAAAACAAAATTTCAGAAACATGTATTCCTCTTTGGTACTAGAGGAATGTCAATTTTCATATTGACAGCCTAAAACATCTTTGCAAGACAGGTGTATCAAAGGCAGCTGAAGTGAATTACATGGAGTAGGAACAAAACAGGGCCTGATATCTTTGCAGTATCCTCTTTGGAGAGGAGAATGTTCTTTTAAATGTTGAAGTAATCATTCTGATCTCAGTCTCTGAGAAAGGGTTGCCTGAAACAAGGGCCACTGTAATTTATAACTAGAATTAGAGAATTTTACAAATTTTATAGAAGAAATCCAATACAGCCTGTCAGAATCTGCTCTCTCATGTTGAGTAATCCCTTACGTGAGGCATCACTTAGGACGCTGGAGACAGCTTTTACGTTACACTTCACTATGGTGGCAGTCTTGGTTTCTTGGATTATAAGTAGGTTACAGCCATTCTTGCTGTTAGCTGAGTGGTCAATAGTGTTCAGATATTTGGAGCAAATAGTGGAATTTCACTAAGACTCCCAAGCTGCCTGCTACTGAAATGGCTGATACAGCAGTAAACAGTCTGTTGCATAAGGTTGCTGAGTTGTGAGCTTCAGACCCAAGCATACCCTCTAGTGCTGTGTTAATTGGTTGTTCACTTGCTACCTGAAACTTTCACTGCCATTGATAATGTCAAAGGGTTAAATCACAGATGAATTTTGGTGATATCTATCAGGGAGAATGCATTTCACCTTTAGAAAGGGCAGCGTGATCTAAGGCTTGTTTCAACAGAAGAGTTATAAATGAGTTCTATACAAGTTTGTTGTTGAGACAAGCTCTGGGAAATGTGTTTTGTCATATTGTAAGGTTTATCTGTACAAATGGATATTACTTTTAAATGTACTTCCATTCATTTTGTATCTTTTTGAAGGACATACTTACTTCTGAGGTGTGTTTACCTCTAGTGATCCTGCTCCAGCACATTTAAACAGCTCCCATAATGAGTTGAAGTATCTTGCTTATTTTTCTGTTCATTTGCTCAAATTACCTTTTCCATTTTTCTTTTCATGTCCCAGTGCTATTGTTTAAATAGACATGATGTATACCCAGAGAATGCTAAAGCTAATTATATTACAGTTGTTCTTATTTACTGTTCTAGCAACTGGATCCATAAGGGTAATGCAATAAGCTAGAGGAATATGTTCACAAACTCTTTGTAGGGCTATTGTAACACCCATGGATAAAGTTGTTCGACAGTATTCATAGGACCAGTGAATACAAGAGAGGACTGACCTCTATTGCTCACTCTTTCCACTGTGAATCTACAAGATGATGCTGATACTGGTGAGCAGGCATGCATAAGTTTTCTGTCCAAGGTGTGCTGAATAAGGAATAGTTTTTATTCCTACGGCAGACTGGTCATAGAGAGTGTTTCTATATATACAGCCTTTGAAAAGTCAGTTGCCACCAAGATTTAAATGTAGCCCTTAGTAGAACCAGTTTCTCTTTGTTCAACAGAACAATATGAAAGGAAAGCTAAGTCTTCCACAAATTCTTTTTTGCTCTGTATAAGTGATTACTTTTGAAAATGGCTATACTTCAAGAAAAATACAGATTTTGTTGTGGTTTTCTCATTTGATAAGGATGTTAACTAAAGTTTTAGAAAATTCTCCAAACAGATCATTATTTTAATCTATTAATATTTCATATTACTTTTGACTTTGATAATTCTTTTTCAAAAGATGCAGTCTCTGGAATAAATGTTAATGCTATATATGAATGATAGGTTTTTGATTGTGTGAGCACCTATTCTGGAAAATTCTGACTGCTAGCCAAAAGCATGAAACTTCCTTCCTTTCAGAAATTACAGATGACAATAGAAATATAACCTCTCCAAGTTATTTAAAAAAATAATCTGTAGATTGGAAACAGGAAGTTAATAAAATAATTAACTAAAATTCAAAATCTTGTGACCCATTTTAGATACAGTACCTAGTAAGTAGCTCAGTAGGGAAAACAGACAATAAAGGAAGTATACACAGCCTCCACTTCCAGATGCTAATGTCAGCTCTAGCATTGGCTCTGCCTTTAATGTAGCCAGTTAGGGTTGGAGAAATTGGCTAGAAAAATGGTGATCATAAAGAATGAGGTCTATGCATAAAGCAAAGCAATAATTCCATAGCTCAAAGGAGTACTGTTGAGGTCTAAAGTTATAATTTGCCTAATACCCTTGGAGGAAAAGTATGTAGAAGTGTAAAGTCAGTATTATTTTAGTAGCATCGAGATATTTGGGCTGTCAGTCACTGGATCAATCCAACTCACATTAAGAGTTACCAAAATTCATTCCCATCTACTGACTTTCCAGTGAAATAATCTTTGTGTTATTTGTGAGTCTCAATCTTTGAAACATTGCAGCCATACTTTTCAAACTTGAAATTGCAAGTCATTCTAGCTAAAAGGTCAGAGCTTTTTCTGACCTTATCATGCATAGATATTTGCTTGACAAGGCAGAATGAAATCACATTATTCAAATAAAATATTACAACCTGATTTTTTTTCCACTAATCTCTTTCTAGTGGAAAATTTTGCATTTCAAGGCTGCAAAGTTCTATCCTTTACTCTCCCTTTTCATTCTTTTGAAATGCAATTACTGTTCAATGAAATGTTATTGCTCTATCCTATTTTTACAGCTGTTCCATGATGTACTGTACAATGTTGTAGTTTAATAATGCTGCTAAATTTTCTTCGTTTATCAATTTCTCAAAAATTTATAATGAAGTAAAATGCAAGGATCATAGTAATTTTTGGTGTTGTTTTGTTTTGTAAACACAGGACCATATCTGCAAAGACACATCACCAGGCCAACAATTTCAATATATTTGAAGGGATGGTCTGCCATGGAGTCCCAGTTGCAACAATTTCAAGAGGCAAAGTGGTTTATGAAGGTGGAGCTTTCCATGTCCCAGCAGGAGAAGGCCCCTATGTCTCCCGTCCACCATTCCCTCCATATGTCTACAAGCGAGTCCGGCAGCGGGCGCAGGTTAATTAAAATAATAAATCTCTCTAATGCTTTGTACAACATGAGGATAACTAGCTCTTGGGAAGAGAGGTTTGGGGATTCAATGGTAATTTCCCTTACTAATCAAAATCTGCCAAGGTGGGAGGAAATGAAACTAAGGACTCAATTTTTATTGCTCTTTATCTTACAGAAAAATATCATAGACTAGTTCCTGCTCTTAGGGTAGTCTGTACAGCTCATAGACTAAGCCTGGGTAATTTTTAAAATAAACACATCCCACTTGCAATACAAGTGGGCAAAGCTTTGCTCATGAGTAATCTGCTACATTTCATCACTGATTTCACTGAAAATCAGAGAGGCTTTACATCATATGCAGGAGGAAATCTTACACTGAGGAAGAAATCAATAATTTTCTAACTCTTTCATGGATCAGGTATTTGGAGCTAAACCCTGTAGAATTTTGAACACTTGGCTGTATTCCAGCAAGAATGTGTTAAAAACCGAACATGTGCAAAGTACATAGCTGGACCAAGCAAGATAGTTCTGTTCAAGCTGTTGTTCTATTTTCTTTTTTTTAAGAGAAATATTGCAAAATACATGAAGATTGAATTTTTAGTGCCTATTTACCATGGAACCATTCATGAAGAAAGCTTTTGCATCTTTAATGTTACTTATTGTGAGTAGGATTTTCAAAAGCACCCAGATAAACAGTATTTTAAAATCACAACCTGAATCAGTTGGGTTCACTGCAGGATCTAAAAGTTGAATCAGACTAGGATCCATGTAAGATATGGCCCATTGAAATGCTTCCAAGATAATTCTGTATATTTCTTCCTGCTCTTGTCTTGATGGATGGGGAAGGGCACATAAAAGTGGCCGAGTGAGGCTTTCCTCCAAAGACCACACTTTCACAGGAGCTGGTGGGCTGTCTGCAAGTTAATACATATAATACAGTGGATAGGCAGGGAAGTCCCCTCGTGAGCACACAGTTTTTCCCTGGGAGCTAAGAACAGAAAACAGATTATTGCATGTTTGGATTTTCCAAAAAAAAAGGAACCCTTTTTTTTTTTTTTTTTTGTACCAGTACAAGTCAGTGTAAATTAGATAAACTAGAGATATTTTCACTTGCACTATGTTAGCATCCATGCTGTTTCTACTTTGCTTTTTGTTTTGAAACCAGATTCCTCATTTAAATCTGTCCACAAATTTCATATATTCTATTCACTTTTTCAATGTAAATGAATGTTAATGTTTCTCGGGGAAAGGAAGGGAAAATTAAATAATCTGTGCCTGGACTTCCCAGACTAGTAGAAAAGTGAACCAGTAGTCCTAACTGTGAATTTGTCCAGAGAAAAGATCTTCCCTTTCCACTGAACATGTAACTGAATTGAAACAATTGCTCCAAAAGTCATGCAATTCCATGGCCAGCTGCAGATAAGATGGTCTCACAGGCTAAAGAGTGAGAACTGCTCACCTACAGTAGACTCATTCTGCATTTTTAATCTAGATAGAATCTCTTTGCAGTGTTCTTAGAAATCATAGTCCTTTGGATCTGTCTTCACTGGGATATGTATCGTACACAAAGTTGTATGTGCCTGTGAGTCTATTTAATCCACTGGACATTGAAGATATTTGGTACTTTGTTAATGAGGGCTGCTTACTATTGTAGCACTTTCTTTGTTATGCAGTGTTGATCCCTTTGCCTTTTAATGCAAAATAAATGTCAGGTAATAGTAATAGAAACTAGCTATTGAAAACAGACTTGTACTAGCATTACACCAGCAAAAACTTGGGGCATTCCTTTTCATGTAAGAGAACATGTTGCATTTATTAAATGATAATTAGGTGCCTCCTCAAGCATAGCTGAGTTTTAGTGACTCCAGATCCTGGCATCTCTGCTAAAGGCTTATATGCCATGTTAGAAGAAGATTAGTATCAGAACTAAACTAAAATTTATAAGAAATTTGGTAACTACAGAATTCTGAAAGACTTCCATGAACATGGTGGTTTCCATTTCCCATCAAAACTAGAGAGAACTTTCTCTTAACCAAAGCATCAAGTGCAGCATGTCTTCAGAAGTGATTTTTCAACCAGCTCAACCTCCTGTAGCCAGCAGCTGGGATAGTGGGTGGTAGATACGCACACAAGCCGGGATTTACTTTGTTTCACTGATGTTCATTAACTTCTCTTACCTGTATTAAGAGCATCACTGGAAAATGTGATTACTTTAACAAAGAACAAGCTTGTAGCTTGTCAGGTGTTCTGGAGAGCAGCTCAGGTGTGTTTTCTCTGTACCTGTTCTCTCCTGGGATATCCTGAAGTAGCTGAACTGAGATTAAAAAAAATACAGAGAAGCAACCAGATTAATTGATTTGTGATTGTGTTTTAGCATATCCTGATTATTTGTGCCATAATCTCCGGGGTTTTGCCACTCCAAGATCTGCTTGGACTAAGGAAGGAAGAAGCATCAATAAAATGAGGTGGAAGATGCTCAGTTGCTTCTTTAAAAAAATGGGTTTAGAATTGCTTTATTACAGTGCTGAACAGATTGAGCCACCCAGCTCCTGATGAAAGCTGAGAACTGAACAGTTTAATCCCAGTGTAAGGGATCTTTTCAAGAGAGAGGTTTGATGAAAGTGTTGGGATGCATAACATACAAAGCTGGGTTATCATAGGACTGCTATTTTCACTGTGTCCAATTAGCAATTGCAAGGGGAAGACAAATAATAGTGAAAGATTTCAAATATTTTACTGCAGGTCTGCCAGCCTGTTCCTGTTAAGAGAGCACCATATACAGACGTGGTCGCAGGAACATCCATCACACCAAAATAATAGGCTCATTCCCCAGTTTTGGCTCTTGCAGGTAACTGTCTCTTTTGATTAGTGAAATCTACTTTACTTAATGCTTCCTTGAAACTTCAATAAAACAAAAGTGTAGCAGGCCATCTAGCTTGTGACAGGTTTGTCTGAAATAAGCCCTATCAGAAGCCGAGCTGTCTTGGTATCTTTAAAGTTGATGACAATGTGTTGCAGCCCAGGTATGGAGGACCTCTTTCTGATCAGAGCCTCATTGAAAAGTTAGGTTGACAGAAGCAAATGGAGTTTAACTGCTAGACTGAGAGATGGGTATGAAGGCCCATAGAAAACCCGAGTTCAGTTAGCACCAGGAGTACAAACAAAACATAAATGTTTGGCTTGTTGATTTACAGGAAAAAAAAACCAAACAAAATCAGCTTGATGTGAAAAATTAAATTTTTTAGTGTCCCTGTATTACAGACAGTAACTCTCCACCAATTGTGCTGTTTGGGTTAAGCTGATAAGATCTGTTTTGCAAGGACAACAGCTGTCTTCATGCAATAGAGGTGCTACAGTCAATGCCAGCAGTGATCTAATGGATGACTGAGCTGTTGTAAGGCTCAGTGCTGGTAACAGGGGAACAACACCCAGCATCCCCCCTTCCCTCCTCTCCAGTGTCCACAGTGTGTGGCTTGGTTATTGACACTCCCTCACCTGTATACGCCCTGGTGCTCGGTAGATCTTTCTGTGAGCTGATTTACATGCTAAGCCAGTGGAAAACAATTAGCTTCCTTTTTTCTGGGTTAGTTTTCTGTTGGCAGCTGGGGAGAAGGACTGGGCGACACCTCGCTCTTTAACTGTTTAACAAACAGAAGAAATGCTTCAGGAAAAAGTAAAAGAACTGGGTAAGATCTGCAGCAAGCACGATTGAGACATGATGCTACTGTATGCCAACTGCAGCTGAAATGTTGTCCACTACAGCAAGGAAGTTGATTAATGTGGGTCGGGGGGACAGTGGGTGGCAGTAAGCATGACAAAATTCAGGCTGAGTTTTTGGGTGCATATGTGTACCACAATGAGATCAGCTAGTTTGAGAAATTATTTCCCAACAGATGGATGTAAAGCCCCAGTTCGCACCTCATATAAAATGGGTCTGTTCTTAGTGCTAATTAATATGAGGATAGGAACAAACTTGCAATGGTGGGAGGGTGAAGTTAGCTTTTCCACATTTCATTGTATTATTCCTTTAAAGCTACCTCACAGTGAACCTCATCCCGGGCATCAGGGCATCAGTAGCAGCAACAGAGTGCAGCATCCTATTTGTTTTCCTTTGTCATAAGGGAGAAAGCTTTTGTAATAGAGAGGACTAAAGGCTAAAGCTGCAGTAGCGTGAGGGAGCAATAATCATTCTTTCTAGCTCCTAGCCCTCTTTCTCCATTATTACCTCTCTGAGTGACAAATTGCAAAGCAGAGATTTTCTGCTGAAAGATTATATCATATTGTCTTTTTCTTCTCTGTAGATAAAAGCAAATGAAAATGACCCTGCTGTCCCCATCAAAGCAGTGCATTCTGGGTCCAACGATCAATCCACAATCAACTTCTCAAGAACCAACATGAAACAACAGTAACCAATAAACATTATACTGAGCTTCCTGCATGAAAGTTGTCATTGCAATTTCTCTTTCAAAGGAATTTTGTTATAAGAACTAGAAAATTATTTTTAGAAAACGGAGCAGTAGTAAAATAATAACTACAATTATAATGTGGCAGCAGCTCTGTAGGTTCTTAAAAGTAAGTAAGTTTGGGGATGGTAGTTCTTAATATTTATCTTTGGAAGGTATCAGCTAACCTATAAAGTAAAAGCAATGAAGGGTGGCCTTTAAGCACATTTTCTACATTCTTCCTCTGTTAGGTCACAGGAGATGAATCCTAATTCTCTAATTTCATCTGTTAGGAAGATCTCTGTTGCGCTTAGCAATGCATAGAATTCAGATAGCAGATACTGAATTTAATTTTTTGTTTTTCCCTTCCTGGAAGGGGTCATGTACAGGAAAATGCTGATTCAGGAGAACTGTCACTGTTTTAGAGCTGCTCCTACATCTCCTTGTCCCTGTCTTTAAAGGAGTTTATACATTTTGTCCCTGCCAGCTGCACAGCCAAGCATTTATTGGCATGTTCAAGTGTTTCTTTTGTTACACCCTAAGCAAACCTATGCCAACCATACTGGTGAACTCGCCTACAATACTGTTTTGTGTTCTGGCTTTATGGAGAGACACACACCCATAACTTGAAGGCTTATGAAGTGGGATCACCAGAGCAAGAGCATAATGCGTTAATTTCAAGAAACTTCTTTTTCTGAAAACGTGAGTTTTTTCCCAGTGTAACTAACACTTTGTTTTTTGTAGGATAGGATTCCTAATTTAAAAAAATAATCTGGTTTGCTCAATTTATCTGATTTCCCATTTGAGAGATAATTGTATTCTTAGAAGCATGATTCTGTTACCATGTCTAGACAGCTTTTGCCTGGGAAACCTAGAATGTTGTTTAAAGTTGCATGTACACATGTGATAGCCCTTCTTTTTAAGCAGTTGTCACTGGGGAATATGTAAGAGAGAAATGAAGCCAACACAACCCACCTGTACAGTGAGTTTATTGTCCTATGTGTAGAAACAGTATAACCTGTACTTCTGTGCAATCCCATGGGCCAAAAAGGCACAGAAAGACTTTCATATTTTAAGACAGACACAGAAAGCATATGCTAATTATTGTTATTTTTAATTTGACAGTGGAAAGCAGACCTGTAGTTCCTGCTATATTCATGGCATACAATGATGTATGAGCTTGAATGAGAAACAAACTCTTACTAGGTTGGTAGTTCTTGTCTCTCTAAATAGCAAAGGAGAATTTTCTTTGTAAGATGATGGAGGATAATCATAAGGATGTTCAGGAAGAGCTAGCACAGGTTCCCATTTCTCAGGTTGTATTTTGGGTGGCAGAACAGCAGAACTAGGCATCCAGCACTATTACAGTGACTACTACAAGGGAGCAGGGTTCACTGTTCAATGCAGACTTCTGTCCTGCAATGGTCTGCATCTGAGTGTGTTGTCAAGTCTCCCTCTGTAATCAACAGAGAGAAAGGTGCCTCTGCAACTTTATTCATCTCTGAATCAAGAGCTAAAACAGGCTATATGAACCTGTCCAGAGTTGTTTGTTCTCTTTTGGGATGAGATGAGTAGTTTTCTTGCAATGCCAGTTTGTCTCCATTGACTACAAAGAGAATACAGTGTGACTATGGTGCAGATGTGTACTCTGCAGCTGCCTTCCACCTAGCCCATCTTTGCTTCTCAGAACTGGAACTTTCTGGTATGAAGGATACCTGTCTTGTCTTATGTTTTGTCTCATCGAGAGTGCATGTCAACCATGAATCCATTCTTCTTAATTAATCTTCTGCTACCTTGGAAGAACAGCAGGAATTTGGGAAGAGTAGGGGAAAAAGCAGGGAGGGGAAAGGACCTATTTCTACTTTCAACAATAACTTATTATTTATGTGGAGTCTTTCACCTGAGGCTTCAGGTTTTAACTCTTATTAGAGCCTTGTAATTGCATGATATACCTGTGAGACAAGTAAATATAATTAGAGTAAGTTTACAGTTGTGAGAACTATGGATGCTCAAAGCTATGAAATCACTCAAGGGATTGAATATATGTAGTTGCTTTATGTTTAACATCCAGTGCTGGCTTAAGTGAGTTGCTCAAGGCCAAAATGACTCAATTATGACAGAAATGAAACCCAGGAGTAAAGGCTGCCCATCCTTTGGATACTGTGGACGTGCCCAGGACTTTCAAATGTCCTTTGGGCTCTTGGGACACCTACTGAGATCAAAGTGATACAAAAGACTGCAGATCATGAAAGCCCAAAGGAACAAAGTTAGTGATTTTTTCTAAAAACAGATGTTTTCACAGTGTGATAACAGCAAGTAGTTTTATGCGTTATATAAACACCCATTTTGTAAATTGAGCTCTCCAAACCATGAAAGTTTATTATCTGTGGAAATATGTATAATATTTTTAGGTTTCCTACAGATTTTTATTAGGTTAGAAATGAGGAAGCTTCTCCCTGTACAATTAGCAAAAAGTTCCTGATCCCTATGTTGTTATTTACTGCTCTATACCATGGATTATTCTCCTCATAGGGGGCATCCTTTGGATTTTGTTCTTAACAAATGCCTACTTTTTAATTCCACTGACTGTTTTAAATATTGTGCAGATGTCATAAAAAAAAATTACCTGCATATTTGGAACTGGGGTTTACACCAGAGCATCTGCTGTATTTTTACGTCCTTGAGTGCAACAAGTTATTGAGCCTGTCAGGTTTGTGATATTTGTGAGTATTTGTTTTGCCATGACACATGCTCGCCCTAGTTACCTGAATCCTGCCTCTAGCCACAAGGTGTCAAGTAATAGCCCTTTAGAAAATGTGTAACATCAGAAGTATTTCAGCTGTGCTATTCAGGCACTGCTAATAAGGTTGAGACTGTCAGGCTCCAAATCTCTGTGGTCCTTGTTCTTTTTCCACTTATGTGAGGCACACTATAATGGTGGGATCTTCACAGGGCTATAATTTTGGAACTGCCCAGGTCCCTATTCCAAAACGCAAGTAATGAGTGACACCAGACGCAAATACAGTAAAATGTTTTTTTCTAGTAGGCATATAATTAATTTTGGATGCAATGGGATTATAAAATGCATTGATGTCAGCTCAGGTCCTGAACTGGAGCACTGGAAGGAGCACTGAGTGGTCTCCCAGTCCTGCCTCAGTCTCTAGACCCTGACAAGACTTCTCAAGTTGTCCTACAACCTCATCTCAGGTATCGCTTCCTCATTACATTCTCACAAAGTTGTTGCTGGGCCCATTGTCCTAAGACAACAGATGCCCCACACTATCTTGGAAAGCTGGTTTAGAGATGACTTCTGCAGCCCACACAGTTTCCTTGAGCATTTCATGGGGAAGTAAGGCAACATTTCATGGGGAAGTAAGACAACAATTGCTTTCCCAGATGTTTGGATCCTAGCTCATTTAGCCACAATCCTCAGGCTTCTCCAGTGCCTACTGAGAAAAATGTTTGCTTTCTTTGACTCTTCCTTCAGTCCATTGGTCACTCTGCTGGAGTAGACTATCTCTGATTGCTTTGAGAGGTGGCATTGCTGCATTAAACCCCTTTTTTCTCTGAAGCAATGCATCTCACTGCAGAGGAGCTGAGGATCTGTTTTGTCAAAGCTGAAACACAGAACAGACTTTCCTTGCTTAGCACTTCCCTTTGGGATTCTGCTAGTTTCACCTCGCTCTTGTATGGAAAGGTTGAAGTCTCAAATACATTATTTAAGTAAGGAAAAAACTCAGCCATATTTTTATCGCTCTCCCCAGCCAGACAGAAATTTGGGATCTTTAGTACTCCATTCTCCCTGGAGACATGGATTCCAGGTGCAGGAGCAGAGAAGGAATTTGGGAGATCTGATCCTGGCATACCTAATATTGCTTTCATCCCATCATTTGCCATAAAAATCCTCATATAGCCAGTATGTTACCAGCATGCCCGGTTGTCTTTTGGCTATCATTTCGCTACCTGTGAAGAGCTCGTGGCTGTGGTGCAAGCACTGATGCCTGTGTGCTTCTCTCTTCAGCCTCAAGTACCAGGGGATCTCTGCAGGGAGTAGCAGTACTGGAGCATGTAGCCACTGGAGGGCAGGGCTGGTATTATGTATCAGGAATGAAATGAGAAGGAGGTTACTCTCATGCACAGCAGCACCCATGAAGCATGTTCACCTATTTTGAAGTCTGTGCCCATAAAGTCGGCAATAATATCCCCATTTTCAGGCTTTATTTCATCATCAGCAGAGGGTGATCCTTTGATCCTTACTATCCACTTTTCCGATGTAAAACAGAACTAGAGGAAAGGTTTTGCCTGTTCATTTCTTCTTTAATTGCAAGCATCTCTGGGCTACTTAAACTGTGATGAAAACACAGTGAGTCAGTGTGACAATATTGACAGAGCAGGGATCAGGGTGAAAGCAGTTGTAAGCCCAGCATCCGCTGACTTTGCACACCCAGCTGCCCACACAAAATACTGCAACAAAACGAGCACAGAGGAAGAAAAAGCCTTTAGCTTAGCTGTGAAGCAAGCCAAGTTCTGGGACACAGGGTGGTGATAAGGAGAGTTCCATAAACACAGTTGTTGAAAGGAAATATCCTTGTTTGTATTGTGTTTCAGGAGGGTCAGAAGCACTAGCATATCTCAATTATCTTCACAAGACAATCAGGTCAGCCTTTCATTAATTTTACAAGCCAGATTTGATCCAATTGGGGGATTTTTCACAATAAATCAAACAGCTTCTACACCAGTGAAGGACCTTTAAACAGGAAGTTGAGCTCTGCTTTAAGCTGGGGGAAGGAAAGGGATGAATGAGTCAAAAGCCAAATCCAGACTTCTCCTCAGACGCTTGTTCTCAGTGCTGAGTGCATTTCTGACAAGCCCTAGAGAGGCAGTCAGAGACAATGCCCAGTAACATGAAATATATTAAAAATTTCCATTAGGCTAATAAATGGATAAATAAAATCCTTAATTTCAACTGTACCTTTAGTTCACTTGTGCTCAGCAGAGAGAAAAAAGACATGCTTTTATGTATGGGAAAGAATGACCTAGGGGAGCAGAAGAAAACATACCAAAAGAGGAAAGAAGACTTTGAAGGACAAAGACAGGAGAAAAAAGCCAAAACAAAATGTAGGAAATGTGAGGAGAGGGTAGGCAAGAAGAGGAACAGAAATAATTGTGGATGGAATACTGGGGTTTTATGGTGGTAACTTGTAGACTTTTTTTTTTTTTTTAAAGAAAGAAAGAACAATGTAATCACGTGATTGAGGTTTATGGTAAACAGCAAGGCCAAGGCAATAGCTGAACAACTTGCAGAGGAGACAGCTGAAGATAAACAAATCCCTGGACTTCCCCAACTCACAGGACAGAAACAAATGGATGAAAACGCAAACCAAGTAAGGTCTGCAGAGAATGAGAGGTATGTCTCTGTGTAATACCAGTGGAGAGACAGACCTGCCTTTTCATCTGTACAACTGAAGAGGACCACTGGGCAGCTGAGGGAATAGACCTAATACTGTAGATCAGGGTAAGAACTGTTCTACCAATAAGATAAACCTCAATGTCTTTGAGGCACCAAAGGTGAATTTCTTTTAGAATTTAAAAAACAAAATGTGCGGAATATACCATTTTCCCTGGTAACCCAGGTTTAGGGAGATGGGTGAAGAGCAAACTTAGCTCTTTGGCCTGCCATTCAAGCTCACCTTCAGCACACAGGTATGTATGTGTATGGTTGCAGAAGCAAAGAGTGCATTAGTCCACTCAAGTGCATTACTCCAGTATGAGTGTAACAGCAACAATATTTGTCAGGTGCCACCCTGATGCTGGCACAGCACATTCACAAATTAACACAAGCTTTTGCTGTCTATGCCTAGTATGTTTTCTGCAATGCTTTGTGTAAAAGTCACCAAATCACAGAGTGGCTGAGGCTGGCAGTCACCTCTAGATATCTGCTCCAGCCCCGCTGCTCTGAGTTGCTCAGAGCTATGTCTAGTTGGGTTTTCAATATCTCCAAGGATAGAGACTCCATAACATCTCTGGGAATCCTGTTCCAGTGTTTGACCATGCTCACAGTAAAAAAGGTTTTTTTATGTTTAGGTGATATCCTAGTCAAGTTCCTGGCCTTTATGTTTGGAAAAGGCTTCCAGGGGAAATTGCTCTATCACCTTCCCACAGACTGAGGTGAGGCTGACAAACCTGTAGTTTAATAGATCATCCTTCTTGAAGATGGGAGCGACATTTGCTTTCTTCCAGTCCTCAATAACCTCTCCTGATCACCATGACCTTTCAAAGGTACTCGAGAGTTGCCTCACAATGACACCAGCCAGCACCCATGGGTGCCTCCTATCATGTCCTGTGGACTTAAATACGTCCAGTGTGTTTAAGTGCTCTCTAACCATGTCATGCTTCATGGGGGGTAAGTCTTGCTCCAGACTTTCCCTCTGGACTGAGGGGCCTGGTATGGCTAAATATCAGTCTTACCTGTCAAGACCAAGACAGAGAAGTACCTGGGCTTTTCCATGTCTTTTGTCACTGGTAGTGGGGTCAAGCATCTAGGTAAAATGTTTACTAGAGCTGACAATTTTGTACAGAATTGCACTTAGCTTCCCAAGAAGGATTGGCTTTTATCACTGCCATGACTCTTACCAGTTTGAGGGGGTAAGGTGAGCAATACTCAGTAAGCTGCCCTGCCAGTTAGTGTTGGGAGTCCCAGCATTCAGATACAACACTGTTCTTTAAACACTGCAAGGTCTCACCTATCCTACCAAAGACTAATGGCTCTTTTTCGTAATCAGTCATTCCCACTAGGCTTAATTTCCTGAAGTAAATACAAAGTACAGACATGGTATTGTCCTGAGACTGTACTCCAGTACTCAAAATCCTAACAGATTTACGAATCTCTCCCAACCATTGACCCCCATCTGAGTAATTTTGATGAACCATTCCCACGTGCTGCAAAGCTTTCACTCGCTGCTCGAAGAACAAAGAGAAAAGGTTGCTGGGTGGCAACACACCATCAAACAGGAAAGGCAAGAAACTCCAAACCAAATTTTGCATCCTGATGCCAAGTGAAGCAGGTAGTGTTTTATGGTAGTGCTGTCAATCAGACCTGCCCCTGCCTTTGGGCATTGTAATCAGTAGGAGATCAGAGCTCCTCACCAGCCTGTCCTTTGGGACTGAAAGGAGTATATCCAACTCCTACCAGCAATGAACTTGTCAGAACTCAACCAAAATGCTCAGCTCTTGCTGACATTTAACTCTTCAGCTTTCATCTGCAATGATAACAAGAGTGAACAAATATATCTTCTTGTCAATAGTACCTGGACAGCTAGTCTGTTTTGTGAAAACAAATTTAGAACAACCTTCATTTTGCTTCTTTTTCACCAGAATGCTTCTTGCTACTGGTCCTTGACAGTAGTACCTGGGATATAAATGATGGTCTGCTACTATCCAGGGCTGTCCTACTTCAGCAAAAGAGGACATAGCCAGGCCACTCAGAGAGATTCAGCACAACCTTCAATAATGCATGGCTTTAATCTAGCACCGCATTTTCTACAGACAAATTATTGGCACACAAGCAACCTGAACCATCTGTGTCCATGGAGGAGTGACGCTTCGTTTCGAAACCCCCCCCCAAAAAAAAGACTCTGTGTTTTTCAGTGTTTCAAGTGGAAAATAACTTCTTACACTTGCTACTGTCTTTATTCATTCAGATAACAGAGACAGCGATCAATAGCTGTCCTGGGACCATACACGTATTATAGAGGAACAAAGTAGATTTTGCTACTATGCAACCTAAAGAGAGAAGTTGGCTGTGGCTGAAAATCAGGAGTACACTGCCTTTTGGGTAGATTTTTAGCTCTACATTAAATCTCTAGTGCCACATCAGTCAAGCCATTCCTATGTCTTTATGCTTTTAGCATTTGTTCTTGTGTCATATGGTCACATCATCAATGTTAGTTGAATAGGTGAAGCACTCAATATTGGCTCAGTTTTGTTTCTTTGAAGTCAATGGTGGCTTTAGCAACATAATTAAGCCCATTTTTGCCACTTCTGCAAGCTCCCTCAGACTGCAAGATTCAAAGCATTGTTCACCTCTGCTCATATGCCCCTACACCTCAAAACCAGCTTGTTTGCACCCACAGCACCTGATTCCTCTGTATTGTAGCTCTTGTGAGCATTCTCACTTCTGCATGTGCTACATTACCTGTCTCATGATCATCAAAGATATGGGACAATCTGTACTAGTGATACAGTCTATGGATACATGAAAGTGAGAGATTTAAGAACAGGTGAGGAATTCCAGGTGGGAGACTAGGATTAGAAGCTTCAGAGAGACAAATCAGCAAAAGTAAGCAGGGGAGCCAAGGTGGGAGGGAGAGTTTGGCTGGGCTAGATTAACAGGGCGTGTAGACCCCTGGCCCTGCAGAAAAGATGGCTACAGAGGCAGGAGCAGGTATATGAAATTAGGGATGGGAAAGAACGGATTGAGAAATAGAAATGTCTAGAAACACCTAAGCCCTCTAGTTAGGTTCTTGGCTAGCGCAGAAGCCAATGGACAGCGTCTGCTGTGTCTTCTATCTTCCGTGTCTGGCAAATGTGAAGAAGACAAACCTGCTGCTGCCATTATGTCCTCTGTTAGCTCAACCCAAAGAGGTTTGTGCTGTAGTCCTAAAAGGTCCAAGCTGTTTGATTGCTTTTACACAGAAGAACAGACCCTCCACAGGTTTCTAAAGTACCAGACAATGCAGCCCCCAAGTTGAAAAACAAGTATTAATGCAACCCAGATCTCTCTGTGGGGGAGAGCACACTGTCTCCCGTGGCTTCTTTTCCACACTTTTCCAAAAATACTGATGATTAGCCTTTGATCCTATTTTTTACATTTTAAAATTGACATTCCATAGGAAGGATGGGTGCAAAACACAGGTCCCTGTGGAGCTAGAGCATCTCAGCCTTATCCAAAGATTCACTTGGTCTCTTTCACACCATGTTGTCATTTGCTACACGCCTTTCTTTCTTCTTCGCTGCCTCTCTTGCCTTGAGTATTGGAAACCAAAAGTTGACCTGAAAAGACAGAAGTGTGATGCTATGATCATAGTATTACTGCATTAGAGATTGCCTAGACACTAACATCCTGTAGAGTCAGTATTGAAGGTTATTAAAAAAAACCAAACCAAACCAAACTATATGTGTCTGCAGCTATCTATCTGGATTTGCCATAAATACATGTAAGTGCTTGTTATTTCCGTTAGTGTATATATTCGTATATATACAGGGTGAATGTTTTTGCAAGCAAAAAGTTCTGTTTCCTAATGGTATTTGCAGTTGCACTCCCACTGTGTTTTAAAACAGAAATATATCACCTTTCATTTTGCTAAGTAACAACTTAACATCTTTCTCAACATTAAGAGGCTGCTCACAAATGCCTAACATTTTCTTTCTAGATTGCAGGAATACTCTGTGTGCTGGAGGTGCTTTTCATATGTTCATGAAAACCAAGTTGCTTTTCTGGAGACCTCTAAGTCTGAGGAGTATTTTTTGCCAGCACAGTCATTTGGGTGTACCCATCTAATGTCTGATGGATGTGTGTTGAAGGACAGAACAAAAGAATTACATGATCTAATCTCACCAACAGGCAACTTGTCCCTGCCCTCTATGCAGGAGAGCACTGGGGAAAGTCTATTAGCACATAATTGAAGTTAACAAGTGTTTAAATATTTCCTGGATCTGGCTACCACCCTGAGAGAGGAAGATTTTTTTTTTTTTCCCCTAGAGCTGATGGCTTACCGTTCTAGCAAACATGTTCTTCCCAGTTTTCTCTTGTAGCTTTGCTCTTTTCTTGAGTAATTTTGCATGCAAATAATGTATCCGTTTCATCTCAGTGTCAGGATAAAATGAAGTTGACACCAGTATTTTAAGTTGGGTCAGGAGGCCAGAGAATAACCCAAAAATGATTAAGAAGAAGATGATGACTCCAAGCTGGATCCATGTCGTGGAGAGAGTGAGCTCTGGTTGAGGGATGCAGTCATGCTTAAACAAAGAGATCTTGAAAGGATCATTCTTTGCAATATGCTCTTTCATACCAATGATAAAGCTGTTCTCATTCCTCTGCACAAGAAAAGGGGAAAAAAAGAGTTGATTATAGTACTGATTCTCTCCTTTCTTAATACTTCTCCCACTGGACATTCAGATTTACAAAGGGCCATAAGTGATCTAGTCCACCCAGTGTCTATACATGCTATGCTCATAACAATATTATTTAGTGGTTATTTATAAATGTTTCAGACTGCATTTTTCACCATTTCTCTTGGGAGACTGTCCCACAATTTGGACTGTTAAGAACTTACATTCTCAGTGGCTCTGATAAACAAGTATTTAGCTAATCTGGCTATAAAGGTTTAATATATTCCCACTCCCATGAATGTGCTCAGATCCTCTGTTGGAGGGTCCTTCTTTCAGAGTAAAACAGCAGAGCAGAGTGTGTCCACCCCTTTGGTTGTGGCTTGGTACATGATCAGCAGAGCATCCTCACCCACCTAGGCAAGTGCACTGACCACAAGGTTATCATGAAAACAAAGCCACCTCTCCTCCTCTAATAGGTGCCTTTACTTAGAAGAGCTGATGTCTTGCGCTGCTTGTGGACTGAAATGCTGACTGAGACAGACTAAATTAGATGTGCTGCTGGGAACAGTATTTCATACTGGCAGGCAACTTTCTATGTTGTGTGTAGGAACACTGTAGGGACAGTGAATCACTCAGCCCTCTTTTCTGACCATGTCAGGGTGTTATGTAGCTCTTCCTTGTGGCTCTAATAATCACTCTTCAGAGGCCAGGCACTTCTGTTAGATGCTCACTGGAAGGATCAGGTGCCCAAAGCATGCTGCACATTTTCAGCCTGTTAGTCTTTCCTTGACGTTACCCTGTTCCAATCTGTCTCAGTACATTTTATCCCTAAACTGAACCAATGTATAAGCAAGGAAAAAAACTGCATTAAGAACTCAATATGAAACAGGGTACAAGTGCATGAAGAACTTTACTGTTCATACCAAGAACAAACATCTCAAGAAGTCGTTGAGTCTGTCCTGCTCACCCAGCCAGCTTCCTAGACTCCCTGAGATCAGCAGCCCTCAGGCTTGTTATGACAAATCTGTTGAGATTAAATCTTATATTTTGATGTGACTAGCCTTCCTTGGGGAACTAGAAACAATCTGATGATGGCATAATTTTCTGTTTAAGGACAGCTTTCCACAGGAGTGAACATTGCACATAAAGAGAGCAAATTCATAGTACAGGACTTAAGAATCAGCCAGACAGGGGCAGGCTCAGGCCCTCTGCCCATGGATGGTGGGACTAAGCTCCTTCTTTGCCTGGAGTTGGGTCACATCCAAGGCACCACCCTGCTACCAAAACCTTGCCACACAAACCCAAACAGCAGCTCATGGTAAGGGGCTGTCCTCAATGTATGAAGGAGCGAAATGCAGACAAAACCACACACAGCAGTACACAGAGAATAGCTGAGGCTACAGCAGGTTGCTTAGGGTTGTGTTCAGTTGGGTTTTTAATAACTCCAGGCATGGAGACTCCACAACCTGTCTCAGAAACCTGTTCTAGTGTTTGATCACTTGAAGAGTAAAAAAAAAATTCTAATGTTGAAATGGAATTTCCTTTAATTTGTGCCCATTGCCTCTTGTCCCTGCACTGGGCACCACTGAGAAGAGTCTAGCTCCTCTATCTTACACCCACTCCCCATCAGGTATTTACACACACTGATGAGATTCCCCCTGAGCCATCTCTTCTCCAGCCTGAACAACCTCAGATCTCACAACCTCTCCTCATATGACAGATGCTCCAGTCCTTTAAGCATCTTCTTGACTTTTTACTCAACTCACTCCAGTATATGCCTCTCTTGTAACTGCGTCTCACCAGTGCTAAGCAGAGGGGAAGGATTACCTCCCTCAGTCTGCTGGCAATGCTCTGCCTAATGCAGCCCAGGATAGCTTTTTCTTTGCCACAAGGTCACACTGCAGGCTTGTGGTCAACTTGATGCCCATCAGAACTCTCAGGGCCTTTTTCTGCAAAGCCACCTGCCAGCTGGTTGGCGCCCAACACATGTAGTGCATGGGGTTCTTGCTCTCCAAGGACTGCAAGACATGGCATTTTCCTTTGCTGAACATTTTGCGGTTCCTATCGGCCCAATTCTCTAGGCTTTTCAAGTCCCTCTGAATGCCAGCACAGTCCACTGGTGTTTCAGCTACTCTTCTCAGTTTTATTTTATCTCCAAACTTGTGTGGCTACAATCTGTTCCTCTGTTCAGGTCATTAATGAAGAGGTTAAACAGTATAGGTTCCAATGTCTACTCCTGGGGGACATCAGAAGTGACTTTGTGTCACTAATCAGAACCTTTTGGGTCCAGCAGTTCAGCCAATATTCAGTTCACGTTACTCTCCATTTATCTAGCCCATGCTTCATCAGTTTGTCAATGAGGATGTTGTGGAAGACAGCATTGGAAGCCTTAATAAATGTACAATCAGCATCCACTGTTCTCCCTTCATCCAACAATCCAGTGATCATGTCATAGAAGGCTGTTAGGTTGGTCAAGCATGATTTAGCCTTTATAAATCCATGCTGAATACTCCTAATAGCCTTCTTGGCCTTCACATGTTTGGAAATGGCTTCCATGATTATAGTCTCCATCACTTTCCTAGGGATATTCTCCATCACCTTCCCAGGGATCAAGGTGAGGCTGACCAAACTGTAGTTCCCTGGATCCTCCTCCTTGCCCTTCTAGAAGATGGGACAAACATTTCCTTCTTTCCAGTCCTCAGGAACCTCTCCCAGGCACCATGACCTTTCAAAGATAATCTAGAGTGGCCTCACAGTGGCATCATCAGCCAGAGCCCTCAGCACCTGTGGGTGCCTTCCATCAGGTCTCAGGGACTTACTTTGTTTAAATGCTCCCTGACCTCATCCTCCCCCACCAAGGGTAAGACTTCCTTGCTCCAGACTTGCCCTCTGGTCTCAGAGCCTTGGGATTCCTGAAGGCTGGTCTTTCTAGTAAAGGCAGAGCTGAAGGTGACATGGAGTACTTTGAGCTTTTCCATGTCCTTTGTCACCAGGACTCCTACCGCCCTTAGCAGTGGACGTACAAAAGAGAAACCCCCATGTCTTTCTTTTGCTGCTGATAGACCTGTAGAAGCCCTTTGCGCTGCCCTTTGCCTGCCTCACCTGATTCCGCTCCAGGTGGGCTTTCGCTTTCCTGCCCCCATCCCTGTAGAATCAGACAGTGTCTCTATATTCCTCCTGGGCCCACTGTCTCCTCTTCCACCTGTGCTTCTTTTTTTACATTTGAGTTTTGTCAGGAGCTCCTTGCTCATCCATGCTGGCCTCCTGCTGCCTTTCTTTGATTTAGTTGGGATGAGTAATTCTTGAGCTTAGAGGGCGTGATTTTTTTGAAAATCAACCAGCTCTCCTGAACCCATTTTCTCCCAAGGACCATATCCCAGGGGACAAGGACCATTTCACATGCTGGTTTGGTGATGCTAGATCACAGCTGCTGTGCAGCAGCGGGGTTTATATGAGGTGTAAAGCCCCCTTAGCATGTGTAGCAATCTGCCTCCTCAACATATCTCACATTAGACTGACTGACCAGATGATGAAAGCCTCTCTGCTTTTGCACAGGAATTTGACCTCTCCAGGATGGCTCTGACTTGCTATATGTGTGCTGATTGCACAGTTACAGTGAATCCAATGGCTTTTGCACCTACCTTCCTAAAAGAAAGTTCAGGTAACATGTAGAAAGGTAACAATTGGCAGTTGGCAGTTTTCATCCTCTACGAAAAGTGGTTTTCCACTGACACAATCTGGGAACCTTTGGCTTATATATGCCATACAGATACTGACTGTTTCTACTCTTCGTTAAGATAAAATTGGACAATAATTTAATTTTTATCCCATGGAAGAGTTTGATATTTTGATATACAATACAAAATATTATCATCTGAAGTATGACAGAATTTGACCAGCAGCTTGACTTCATTTCATCTAATTTCATGAGTAGCTCACATTTGCCTGAAGTGCTAGCATTCCTCAAGGATGCTGTGCACTACACCTCCCCTCCCCTTCATGGTTCATTCCCAAACAGATGAACATCCCATGACACACCGGGACCACCAGTCTGCCACAACACTGTCTAGGCTGAACCTGCAATGGTTTAGCAGTGTGTCATGAAAAATGTGGTCTGGCTGAAGAAGCCAATTCAGAGGTTCAGTATGTCATGTATGGAAAAGTGAGAATGAGAATCTCTCTGCCAAAGATTGTATGTCCTGTTCTGTTTGCTTGTAATTTCAAGCAACGCACTTATTGCATTGCTCACCTTAATAATCTTACTCTGTGGAATTGCTTTTGACTAGATGAATTTTGGGGGGATGGGGAGAAATGGTAATGAATTATCATTATTATGAGCTCTAAGAGGAAGTAATAGAAAATGCTGAGTAAGAAAAAATTAACAGAAGAAAAAGCATGTATCTATTGTACTAACAGACCAGCATCCCTTTGAAATCTTTTTATCTTGACAGTATCAAAGTGTTAGATGCTTTTGGGAAATTTTTTAAGCCTGATCTTGCAAGGTATCGAACTGGGCAGCTTTCCTGTGCCCACACAGCATCACATAGGTCACACAGTCCAGCGGTAAAATCGCCAGCTTCAGAATTATTCACAGACAAGACCCTGAGCAATCTGATCTGACTCTGAAGTTGGCCCATTTTTGAGCACGAGGTTGGTCTAGATGTCCTCCAGATGTCCCTTCCAACCTAATTACTCTATGGTTCTCTATGCCACCGCTGCTCCTGCTAGAAGAACCTTGAGATTTCAGCAATGTGTTATTATTTCGTGTGCATGCAGCCATGCTTTTTTAAATTATGAGCTCTTCTCATTACTCAGCTAAAGAAAGGTAGGCATCTCTTATGTCAGTGTCACAGTGGTATTTGGACTATAAAAGTGGTGCTTTACAAATGTCAGCATCCTGAGTTTCCAATTTTAAGCTTCCGGTCTTCTCCACGTATATAAATGGAGGAATAAAAGTCCTCCTTCCTATATTTATCATTCTCTAGAATTATGAGGACACTTTGGAAAGTGCAGAGAATGGTCTGGTCCCATCCAACGTAAGTATCTGTAAAGGCAATGGCCCTTTTTGAAGCGAATGATAATGCCATGAAAGAACTGATGGCTTATTGGCTGTATGCCTGCTCCTGCAGCTGCTGAAGATGAAGGGAAATTTTTCAACACTAAACTAAGAAATGTGAAGTACTGATAAGTACTTACTTGCTGAAAGAGGCTGAGTTGAATCTCTAGATCTGGTACTTCTTGGAGATGTTTATTCACAGAAATAATTAACCAATAAAACAAATAATCTACTGCAGCAAACAGAACCCATATGCAAAGATGAATAATTACAGGGAGAAAAAAACGCTGCATGTTTTTTCTGTCCTTCCTTGTGAGGCAGAA
This sequence comes from Pandion haliaetus, assembly GCA_013401275.1. Classification (NCBI taxonomy): domain Eukaryota; kingdom Metazoa; phylum Chordata; class Aves; order Accipitriformes; family Pandionidae; genus Pandion; species Pandion haliaetus. The sequence continues at coordinate 90,856 of VYZV01013246.1, read as the reverse complement.
AGATGGGATTGTCACATAATCTTTTCTTTCTTTTCTGTTAAGTGGCAGAAGACAGGGTCGTTGCTGTTGCTTTTGGTGCTCATCAAATGCAATGAACTGTTTTGTGATATAAGTATTCTTAAATTTGGCACTATGAGAGCCCACAAATTTTCTGATAAAGAGGCCAGTTCCAAAAGAAGCTAGAAAAATCCCCAATATAGGCAATGCTTTCTGGCCTATATAGGGCAGTACAGTCAGCATGAAAGATATCTGGTTAGCAACTCTCTGGATTTCTTGCTTTGTGTCATTTAGCTCTTGTTTTAATGCATCATCTGAAATTGAGTAAGATGGTGCAAATTCATGCCTTAGGAACACTATATCTTTAGATAGTTCAGTGGAAAGCTTGGCCACCTCATAAATCCATTTTACCGCCTCAACATAATATTTTATCAAGGCAAATTGCTCATACTCTAAATGACAGGTTATACTGTCTGCCAGAATCTTTAGGTTGTGAAAAATATTTTGGATGTTGCCGGCCACCACAACACCTGTGCCGGCAGTAATAAGAGCATTCCTGCCATTTTGCAACCCACAAGAAAGGAGGAACAGGACACTAAAACAGCGCAGGTGCTTGAAACAGGAGAGCGCGATAGAAAGCGAGATCCAGATGAATCCAGAAATCAGTAAGGAACCCAAAGGGTGGTGTGCCAAGGAGAAGTGCGTGCCAAGGAATAAGAGAAAGCTTGAGAGGAAGCCAACTGCAGAGCAAACTGCAAAAAGCTGCATCAGATACTTCCAGCCCGGCTTCCTTTCAGATATAAAAATTCCCCATGCATTCTGGGCTATTGAGACAAATGTTCGCATTTTCTTCTGATTGCTGCTGATGCTCTGATGGCTCAAACTAAAAGGAAAGGAAAACAAAAATACTGTTAGTTACAGGGTGACACTACTGACAATGATGTCATTTTAACTGGCAGGTCAATACTTCTTCACATTGCAAAAAATGCAGGTCTGACTCACATGGGCGCTGAACTGCCCTGTGTGAGACCCAAATCTTCATCTCCAATATCACATCTATAAACATGGAAGAGATGACTCTATAATGTATTCTATCTTTTCTTCAAAGTATTTTTGTCCTTACACTATTTGTGCACTTTGACTTCTCATTTGCTATATAGACAGAGCAGTTCATATGTACATATATATGTGCACGTGTATTGCATCAGCAGGATGCAAGCCTCCTGTAGCATCCAGTGCTTCCCCGCAGATGCTAGCTTTGCCTTACAGGGGCACTGGAGAGGGAAAGTGGGGAGCATGGAATCTTCCCGTTGGTACCCCTATGCAGGGGAGCGTGGCTTGACCCTCGGGGAGCAGCCAGAGCAGCTGCCAGGGAGGGAGGAACGGCTGGAGCAGCTTGTGGATGCTGCCCGGGGATGGGGAATAAAGCTCTCCCTTTTTTAGCTGGAGATAGGCCAGTACAGAGGGAAGAAAGTGTGTCTCAAAGGCATCATTCCTTCTTTGGGTCTCTCTTGGGTTAGCACAGCTACAAATTGGTCCATACACATTTTTAACCCTAATTGCTTGTACTTGTCACCATCTCTCCTGCCTACCAGCATGCCCATACTGTAAATTACTATTTCTGTGAGATTCAATTCAGTTTGATGGGAGACTGTCCGGTGCTCACATCTTTCCTTGTTCTTTTACAATATAGTATTTATCGTACAATTTGTCTGAAGATGCAAGATCAATTTATATGCATATTAGCCTTTTAACATACTAGAACTAATGAAATAAACTGTTGCAATTTTAGCTTATAATAGGGAACAGTTGTCTTTGCAAATACATCCCAAAGATAATACTTTGTCTTTTGTTTAGCTTGAACACAGTAGGTAGCCAGGAACTAAACTATTAATTTGTACACATACTGTATTTTATTGGCATTTGACTTCAGGAGTTCTGCTAGCATTCACTGCACCATTTTCCCCTTCCTTTCATTGTAATTAGTTATTAGTTATGTCATTATCAGCTTTGCATGCAACAGGAGCTGAGGGTGATTGGAGCAGGCATCTGACCCCAACTAGGACCTTCTTGGGCTGCTGTGCTCAGTGTGCTGCTTTTCCTTGGCCTCACTTGAGCTTGATCCTTTCTAGTGCTGGGGACTATCCTGAAAGATGCTGAATGTTTCCAGTGCTTAACTGCTTCAGCAGGGATTAACAGTGGGCAATAGCTTTCAGGGTGGGTTCAATCCCTGCCACTATCACTCTGCTTGGGAAGGCTGAGGAAATTGCTTCCCTCCAGGGCTTCAGTGAACTCAGCTGTAAATAGAGTATAACAGCAATTAGCAGCTCCTTCACAGGAGCAAAATTAGTTAATTAATGCCCTGAAGTATATAGAAGTTTCCATGTGTTTGAAAAAGTGGTGCAAGTGAAATGGGGAGGAGAGGTAGCATGCAAGCTGCTGGGCTCCAGGTCTGCCACGAGTAGAGCTGTCCTCTGCTTAAGAGGATTGTCTGCTTTACCCTTTTTCTGCTGAACTAGAAATTAACAAGGCATTTTTAGGAAACATAATTAAAAAGGACATGTTCATAATCCTAGAGTCAAGCAGAACCAGATCTAACAGCCAGCAAGCCCTGCCAGTGAATCCTGAGCTTCCTAGATTGGATCCTTGAACAGTATGTGCTGCCACATCATCTTTGTAGATCTAAGAAAAAGTGCCCTGTACAGTGAATAGATCTGGAGTTCTGTTCTTGATTTAAGAAGCCATAAAAAATCGAATGCAAAAAAGCTAGCATTTATGTAATATTATGCAAAAGCATCAGTGTGAGGAAATAACACATTTTTGGGTTTTCTTTTGTAGTGCTGATTTCACAGCTGTTCTCAAGCATAATTTCTGCATGGTTTTGTGTGTTTTTATGTATGGATATGGTGTATTCCTGTTAATGTTTATAAGTATTTGGTAAATGGCTGCAATATGTGACTGGGAGTTTGGCATGACTGCGTCTAAGAATTGGAGAGAGAGTCAAGAAAGAAGCCTTAGAATTAACAAAAGCTGTACTTCTGGACTAGGAGGCTGGAGGCTTGCAAAATAGGGACAGAGCTTGCAAATAATCAAAAAGTCTCCTTTACTGGGCAGATTCAATGCTGTTATGCAAGATCACTGCACTACTCAGCACGTACATGGCAGGTTTGTCCCTAACCTGCGTGAACCCAGAGTTTTAAGGCAGGAAAGGCATCGTAAGGAGCCACTGACTTTTGGAGCCTGTGGCATGGATGCTCAGGTGTCTCTGCGTGATCCCTGAAGGCTGGGAAGGGAGTGTTCCCATCCCCTGCAGAGCCCGACTCTGAGCTCAGCCACTGCAGGGGTCAGAGGCAGGCTCGCAGCATGCAGCTCTGTGCCTTGTCTGACACTTCTGTTTTCCCCTATAAGACATCAGCAACAGACATAGATATTCAGCACAAGAGAATTGTGCAAAGCATGAAAACTCTAAACCTAAAAAATTGTCGAGGCTGAAAATTCTTGTATCAGCAGGCACTTAAAACAGCTGTGAATGCTTGGGAAGGGAAAATAACACTCTGGCTCAGAGGTAGAAATAAATCTTTGGCTCAACTAAAGAGGCTAATTCAATGTTTAAAGAAATATTAAACCTTGAGAGCTTTCTGGAAAGATTCCTCTTGAAAACATAAATCACAAAAGCTCTCCTGAAGCTGTTAGGTGCAGATATGAATTCTAACAGGAGGCTGACAAGAACAAAACCATCATTTCAGTTGCAGTCTGAAGCAAAGTATTTTTAATTCTGTCCTGTAACATGAACTAATGTGGGGGCTGCTAGAATTATTTATGTAGCATAAGGAAAGAATTATTCTTGGAAAGCAGTTTCTTGCTCTTAAGTGCCAATTTCTTTCCACCATAGTTTCTCGTCATGTACGCCAGAGAGGGGAGCTGGAAACTCTTGTGCTCTAGCTCTGCCTTTGAACCTGATTTTTCTGTAGGGTCAAACGGGAGCCTCTCTGTGCCTTAGTTTCCCACTCTAGGAAGTATTTACTCAGATCTGGAAGTGTGATCTTCACCTACCATATGGCATGCTGGCAGGAGTAATTATAAGAACAAATTCTCAAAAGGACCCTCTCCAGCAAGGAGTTTGGGCTGTACTTCTTAAGGCTTGTGATGTACTGAAATTAATGCAATATAATTAAGAAATATTTTTCTAGTTTAATTTTAAAACAAAAGAGAACAATTTTAAAGAGTATATAAGACCCTGCTTGTGATATTTCAGATATTGGCTACAGTGTTTAAATAAGCAGAGGGTAAGTACCTAGTATCAAAAGTCCCTAGAAAATGTCTTTCCAGCTCAGCCATGAGCCCTGTGCTACAGCTATGTCATTTTTGTACAGTATGTGTTCACACTGTGTGTGGTTTCTTCCCTGCCTGCTATGGAGACTCCTCCATATTCATTGTCCAAGAAGTTGTGGCCATCTTCACTACCAATTTAGTCCTGTCCTACTCCTTTGCTCACCCCATATCTGATGATGGCTTGCTACAGATAGAATAGAATAGAATAGTTCAGCTGGAAGGGACCTACAACGATCATCTAGTCCAACTGCAATAGATTGAAACTCCTTATATTTGCAGGGAGTATTTCTGAAACCTTTTCTACCTGGGCTACTGCTTGCTGAGAGATGATCAGCAGGCCTACATTTCTAGTATATGGATTAGCCACCCATGCAAAATCTTTTCCAATTTTTAATATAACAGAAGAAGCAGATGTCTCCTAAAAACATACAGTGAGAAAAAGAATGGGATTTACTAAATAATTACCTTTTTTAATAGAGACACAGCTGATTTGGCAAAGCATGACAAACAGAGCCACGTCTTTAAGTCTACTTTCTATTCTGATACAGACTTAACTCAGACAAAGCCTGGGGACCATGAGTCCCACTGAGTTAGGATCGATTAGTACCACCCAAATTTTGAGGCCTCACACAAAGTCTGACATGACTTTTCTCTGTGCAGCTCTTGTTTGAGCTGATCTCAGGAGTATGGCAGTTTGGCAGGCCCTTTGCCCTGCACAGTGCACAGGATCCTCATACATAAAAATAAAGTCTTACTGAGACATTAGGTTAAATGGGAAACTTATATCCCATTGATGCTAAAGCTTCAGCTACACAGTGATCTTTGCCTCACAAATCCTGTTTGGGTTTTATACAGGAATTAAGGAAGAGAACGCACACAATAAGAATATAAAAACAAATATTTCCTTTTTTGGCAGTTTCAGCAGCCTTCTCTCCTAGCCTGGATCAGTTACATTGAAATGGAAGAGAATTACTTCCCTTTTTTGGACACCATCAAAAAATACAGTGCTGAACTATAGTTTAGTAAGAGGCAAAAATATAGGAGGGAGTCCCACATTATTTCCTTTGGTCAGTGCAGGGCATTGAGCAAAGAAATAAAAGCCCAATCAAAAATCCAGCAACGTTACTGTAACTATCCCCAGGGCTTCGTTGAAACCCCTGTCACTTCTCATGTTCGCATTATTTGCTTTTAACTGCAGGGGGAAGGAGAGCAAATAGTACTAAACACAACAAACACAGGAGAGGACTAAAATATCCAATCAAATATGTGCACGTAGGAACTTGAAATACTAAACATAGCAATGTAAATAAAACAATTTATACACATGCAAAAGCAAACAAAAAAAAATAACAACTGATGAAGATCTATTTTTCTTCATGTATTTAAAATACATGGCTTAGGAAAATTGTGAACACTGCAAGATATTATCAAGTCTTTAGGATGCCACAAATTGATTAAATATCATCTAATATCAGATGTCTGTAGCGCTGGGGGTTGGACTAGATGAACTTTAAAGGTCCCTTTGAACCCAAACCATTCTGTGATTCTGTAATGTCTACATGGAGCTATCTGTCTTTATGTCAATGAGGAGAAAAGGGCAGTTACCCTGAGCCGTACTTCAGACCTGTTTTAGAAGTCCATCCTCGCATGAGGTGGATTGCATCCTATAAGAGCTTTTTCTCTATCTCAACTAGGAAAGAGTCTGGATTACTCAGACAGAGCTATCCAAAGCCAGGTGAGATTCACCTCTCCCTATGTTTCTCCATTGCAAGCACAGGTTATACTTGACTGAGCTGGGCACTCAGAGCAGGACACAGAAAATGTGTCATGGGCAGCTGTAGAAAATGAACAGCTATGGAAGGAACACAGAACAAGAAATCAAATATTCTCATTTATACTGCTATGGGCTGTGTTACATTTAGAAGCTCTGATGTAGCAGACCCACAGACATTCTTCCCTTAAAGCGCAGGCAGGAGTGGACGCACGGTTTGGGAAATGCAAATGGTAGTTTGCTTATTGACAAAAACAACTCTACAAAACACAGAAAATTCCACTATGAGGGATGGAATGGAACATGAGAAGTTACATAGTCCCTTCTCCTACACATAATATCGCTATACATAGTTTTGGGAGAGCTTGGGACTAAATTGTTTCATGATCTTTAGGAACAGACCCTCCACTCAGTAAGGTGACAACAATTAACTTAAAGCAAGTCGTTTTACCTTAGAACAGCTAACTCAATCCATGATTACTATACACAGTTCCTTGATATTAACCCTAAAGTGTTACTTACAGGCCCTCCTGTAAAGCGCATGAAGGATCTTCACAGTGCTGTGTCTCTTGATTTTGGTGAGGAACTGCGATGGGCACTAGGAAAAGATTTCGCATGAGTAATTTGTTTCCCATACCCTCCCTCAATGAGTCAGGCACACTACAATTTTGAAATTATTCTGGTTTTGACAAAGATTCATGAGGAAGCAACTTATGCACAAGATCAAAATAGTATATAATTTGCAAGCGTCACTTTCCACCTTTTTTTCTGGCAGAGTAATAGATAGCAGCAAATGAGTTCTGGGCCCAGATTTCAAAGACTTAATTTTATGTTGAATAATTCCTTAATTCTAGAACATCTAAGCTATTTTGGTGCTTTCTGTTGAAACTAGCAGCAACTCAGTGCCCAAATAACTTTGAAGCTCTAATTGGTTTTACTCTACAAATGTTCCTACTGAGATCTGTGTAAATAGTTCTGTAGACAATCTGTCAGAATATGGCCCTTAGAATGGTACCCACCTTAAATATCCAACAAAGGCATTCAAATTGGTTAATAAAGATAATTGATATGCAGGAGGGTAGACCTGCTATTCAGAGGAATTTTGACAGGCTGGAGAAATAGATTGACAAGAATGTCATGAAGTTCAGCAGAGGAAAATGCAAAGTCCTGCCCCTGGGGAGGAATAACCCCAGGCACCAGTACAGGCTGGAACTGACTGGCTGTGGAGCAGCTTTGCTGGAAAAGATCTGGATCTCTTTGTGGAAAACAAGTTGAACATAAGCCACCAATGCACCCTCGCAGCAAAGAAGGCCAATGGCATCCTGAGCTTATTAGCAAGAGTCTTGCCTGCAAGTCAGTGGAAGTGATTCTTTCCCTCGACTCTGCACTGTTGAGACCACAAGTGGAGTGCTGTGTCCAGTGAAGAAATCCTGGTACAACAGAGCAATGTGATCTAGCTGGACCTGCTTTAAGTGGGAAATTGAACTAGATGGCTTCAAAGAGTCCCTTCCAACCTAAATTATTTTATTCTTCACCAGATGCCTTACCAGTCAAGACTGAGATATCATATCTATTTAAACTTGCTTCTGATCTCTAGTGGCACAGTAACATGTATATGTGCCGTGTTCATATTCTACATTTGCTGTAGATAAATTTAACGAATATTACACACCTATGAAAAGTAAAACATTCTACCTTAGTAACAAAAAAAATCCACAACAAAATATTATTACTTTAGTAGATTTGAGGTCCTAAAGAAAGGGTGAAATCAGTCTGTCTTCCAGGAGGTTATCTGCATAAAAGACTGCAGAGTAACTTAGGGATTGATGTTGGCATCTTAAATTTCCTACAGCTTTTGTAACTTGAATAAGCTGACATATGATCTCTTATTTTTGCAAGACATTAGTTTTCCTGCAGAGAAATGAAAAGTTTGTTTATTGGCTGTGGCAAATTGATTTGCTTCTTGCTTATGGTACTAAGAAAAAATAAATTGTGAGAAGTGCTAATTTGTGTTCAAACATGAAAAGAGTTGAAAATCTGGAAGAGATTTCATTATCACAGTGATATGGAACACAACATGCAGCAGAGACTTTTAGTAACTTCTGATTCATTCAGTAGCCAAATAAGATCATATTTCTTACAACTTTCTGCAAAATACATAAGAATCTTATTTTGCTTTAACTTTGGCACTTAAAATTTTACTTTAAGTAAACTATTGGTTTCTGCAGACACTACAGTTTTTATGCATATTTGTGTGTATGGGAGAGAAATAAGGTAATTCTGGACATCCATACTCTCCACTTGATATGGGTCACACAGATCCTACCAATTATTGGATTGATCCATTGAACCAGTCAGTCTTTTCATTCAGTTGTCATCAGGGCCATCTTATAAACAGGACTACAGATTTACTTTAAAGGAAATACACTTTAGGCTGATACATTGCTTTACAAGGACAACAGCAACAGAAAGAGTAAGAGGAGTCTTACACACAATCTACTAAGCACCTATGATACCTTTCCAGTAACATCCTCCACACACTGTCTCTTACAGCCACTGTCAGAACTAACTTGCAATTATGGTTTTACTATTTATGTTTAAATGTCCAGATCCATTTTTGGAATAAAATATATCCATTGCTTTTCTCAGAAATGTCATAGGTGCTTAGGTCCATTGCAGAGATGCTACCTACTACACCTAACGAATTCTAAATTAGAGATTGACTCTCATTTAGACTCTGATTTCAAAGATCCAGGGCTGTACACCAGGCTCCGTTCTGTCCTTGGTCTCATTTTAGAGTCCAGTCCAATCAGCCACTACTGAAGTGCTGGCATGTACATTATCTATTTGCCCTTGGTTGAAATGTCCCTCCGTGTAATTTTCCAGACAGCTGGTTTTCCAGCAGGTACTGATAGCACTGAAGTAGAAGGGCTCACTGGCTCACCGTAAGACCAGTTTTCCCCTCCACAGAGCAGCCATATTCCTGCTGTTTCAAAAAGCAGCTACTGCACAAGTTCAGAAGGCTGGCAGGCAGCAAGATGAACACAGCATAATGTTCCTAGCATCTAAATTATGCATCATGTAAGGGTATAATTAGATACAGTGGACCATCTATAACTGGAGAAAGTCTCTGCTCATTATAGAATGAATGAATGAAATTATCTTTTAGCAGAACATATCCTTCATAGTTTTATATAGGGGAAAATTCTGTAAAGTGATCCAGGTAAGTGCATATTGAGTCAGACTAAGTCTCCATTGAGCCCAGCATCTCAGCCTTGATAGCAGCATATAGAAGATGTTTACAGAATGATGATTCTGGACCATCTGGACATGGTCTAGGTGACCCTGCTTGAGTGAGGGGCGGTTTGGACCAGATGACCTCCAGAGGTCCCTTCCAACCTCAAACATTCTGTGATTCTGTGATTCTGTGACAGCTGAGATTCCTGTTGGTCCATTTCTCCAGCCTCTGAGGCCACTCCAAATGGCAGCACAACCATTTGGTGTATCAGGCACTTATGCATCATCTGCAAACTAGCTGAGGGTGTGTTCTTTCCAGGTTGTTAATGAAGATGTAATATAGTACTGGCCCCAGTATCAACCCCTAGGACACACGACTAGTGAACTTTGTCCAGCTGGAATTTGTGTTGCCAATCAAAACCGCCTGAACCTGGCAGTTCAGCCAGTTTTCAGTCCACTTCATTGTCCATATATCTAATCCATTCTTTGTCAGCTTGTTTATGAGGATGTTATGAGAGACAGTGTTGAAAGCCTTTCTGAAGTCCAGGTAAACGGCATCCACTGCTCTCCTCTCATCCACCAAGCCAGTCACCTCATTGTAGCCTGGAGGTAGGGTAAGCATGACTTCCCCTTTGTAAATCCATGTTGAATACTCACTGTAAATGGGTACCAGGATTAGTTGCTCCATCACCTTCCCAGGGATCAAGGTGAGGCTGACCAGACTGTAGTTCCCTGGATCCTCCTCCTTGCCCTTCTAGAAGATGGGACAAACATTTCCTTCTTTCCAGTCCTCAGGAACCTCTCCCAGGCACCATGACCTTTCAAAGATAATCTAGAGTGGCCTCACAGTGGCATCATCAGCCAGAGCCCTCAGCACCTGTGGGTGCCTTCCATCAGGTCTCAGGGACTTACTTTGTTTAAATGCTCCCTGACCTCATCCTCCCCCACCAAGGGTAAGACTTCCTTGCTCCAGACTTGCCCTCTGGTCTCAGAACCTTGGGATTCCTGAAGGCTGGTCTTTCTAGTAAAGGCAGAGCTGAAGGTGACATGGAGTACTTTGGGCTTTTCCATGTCCTTTGTCACCAGGACTCCTACCGCCCTTAGCAGTGGACGTACAAAAGAGAAACCCCCATGTCTTTCTTTTGCTGCTGATAGACCTGTAGAAGCCCTTTGCGCTGCCCTTTGCCTGCCTCACCTGATTCCGCTCCAGGTGGGCTTTCGCTTTCCTGCCCCCATCCCTATAGAATCAGACAGTGTCTCTATATTCCTCCTGGGCCCACTGTCTCCTCTTCCACCTGTGCTTCTTTTTTACGTTTGAGTTTTGTCAGGAGCTCCTTGCTCATCCATGCTGGCCTCCTGCTGCCTTTCTTTGATTTAGTTGGGATGAGTAATTCTTGAGCTTAGAGGGCGTGATTTTTTTGAAAATCAACCAGCTCTCCTGGACCCCTCTTCTATCCTGCACCATATCCCGTGGGATTCTTCCAAGACCTCTGAAGAGACCTGTCTTTCTCAACATCCACCAAGCGTTCATTGCTAATCACTTTCTTAACCTCTGCATGCAGTCTAAGGAAGGTGCTATTTTCCTCAGCTGGGATGCTGTCTGTCTCCTAGTCATTTTTTATACAGTGAAATAAACCAGCTTATAGGTACAAGGTTTTATCTCTTGGCCATGGAATTTTTGCAGCACTTCATAATCCCTTTGGGGCTCCAGGAAGAATAAAGTCTCCCACAGCACCATTACCAGCAGTGTGAGCATGCAACAGGACTTTTCTTCCATGACCAGCCAGTTATGGCACTGAAAGTTTGTTCATAATAACCCAAATGCTGGTCAGGTCAGCAACTTTTAGCTAATGAAAAGGGCCCATAGAGGAGGGTGGGGAGGGAGGAATTTTTTGCATCCCCTTAGTCTATATATGACAAAGAGAGTAGTTTGTGGTCATCTGGGTGACATAACTTTCTCCACCCTTTACATTTTCAAGAACAAGGAGTTGTGGGCAGGCTTTACCCATACTTGCCAATTTGAATCAAGTTGTGGCAGTGACTGGAAGTGCTCCTAGCCTCCCCTAGAGAACCAAACCAACCTGTAAGTGCATACAGACAATGCAGAAATTAATTCTGTAGCCTGAACAGTGTCATGACATTTCAATTACCTAAGGCCATAGCTCACTTCAGTGATACAGCATGTTGATGAAGAGCCTCAGGTGGTCATTCCCAACTCATATGCTGCAACCAAGGACACCTCTCAGGTGTGCTGGTGTCACTGGGGTGGGTTGGCAGTTCTTTTAAAGCAGAATATTTTAGTGACCCACTCACAACACACCCTCACAAACTGTTGTGTCAGTACAACTGTCAACAATGTTTTTTGGGACCAAGGTGGATGCCTGCTGGCTGGGGGTGGCCGAGGCCACCAGGTCATAAACTACAGCATGAACATGTTGGGGGAATATTCTCTCTAGCTGTCAGCAGCTGCTGGGGCTGCCTGGTTCCTGGACTGCCCTGCTGATGTTGTCCAGTACTGGCCACTGTAAAATGGGAGGAACTGACAGTTTACTAATTTGAACAACAGTATGGTAATGGCTGTTGGTTTTTTCTTCCACTCTGTCTGCCAGTGCAGTACAGATCCCTCTGTCTGCACTAAAAAAAGTGAGGATGGTTTCAGAATTAGTGCATTTCAGACCTCTTTTCCCATTTTGCTTCTTAATCCCTGCAGAATGACTAGCAAAATTTGCTTGCACATAAAAATATTAAAAATGTCACTGCTCAAGATCCTGCTGTTCTGGAAATTCCTTAATGCATTTCAATTGATAAAGATGCTGTGATTAACACGGTTTTGGTAATGCTGTGCTTCAACTGTTTTAACATGCAAGCTGGATGCATATTTTTCTGGGTTTGTCTTTAGGACGCAGAAGGTTGCTCCCTTTTGTGACGTACCTGTCTGCTGCAAGAGCAAAGCAAGTTCAGAGCTGCGACAACCATTTTGTGTTGAAATCACTCAATATTCTGCTCTACCTGCTTCTGCCTAAGGAAGATCAGCTAGCAGCTAATAGTCCTTCCTTGCAGCTGGCTTCCAGAGAGCCAGGAAAGAAACAAAGATTAGCATTTGTAAATATTTGTGCTCTTGTTTTTGAGTCATGGTTTTTAATTACTGTTTCTGGTTTACCGCTACAGCAGAAATTTAGATTAAAATAAAACAGTTACATTTTTTTTTCTAAATATCTGAGGAAATGAAATAATGACAGTGGATCATTACTCACAGTGAGCAGAGCTCCACCGGATGAGCAGTATGTCTGGAGCCAGCGACACAACAGCTATGAGTAAATGGAGTGAATCAAGATTGCAGAAACTCACTTCTGATGGGCTCCAGTGAAAAACCCGTTCCAAATACTGCTGAGCTTGGGTAAAGCTTGTATCTGTTGCTGGTAGCTGAAGCTAATCTTTGTATGATATAAAGGTAGTATTTGAGTCACTATGAAAACACTAACTTGATGCTTGCTATTTGTGTAAGTTGAGCTGGGGAAGGTTCCTAACAGTCTGTAGGAAAGCAGTTTAGCAGGGAGTTTTCAGCTGAATAATCATCATTGGTGGCCACACAAATGCTCCTGACTTGGTCCCAGGAAAATTAGGTCTTGATACCTTTCTATGGAGTGTTCATTGAGCACCCAACAGATATTGTGAAGTGACTGCCCAGGGCGCAGATTTGTCACATCCTTCTTTTTTAACGAAAGCTGGAAATGCCTCCCTTCACCTTTGCAAGTTACTTTACTTCGTTTATGTTTCGTAACCTCTTCTGTGTTAGAGATGCCACTCCCAACAAATTATGCAGCCAACTGCAGCTGCTACCTCCAACTGCAGAGAGAATAGGCATTTAAAATGAAACATAAAATCAAGGTTTAAAAAAGCACTGGTATCAATTTCACAGTTATAAGGAGGAGCTGCACCTGCCTGACTAGCTCTGCTAAAAAGAAGGATGCAGCCTCTATGGGATCCTGGGTTAAGGGGGTCTGTAATAACAACCTTATTTGGAAATAAATGCTTGCTGGGTTAGGGCTGCCTGTGGGATTCCTGCCCTTCACTCCATAGCCTGAACTGTTGGGCAGATTCAAGGACACATGCTTTTGGGCTGGAGCTTCCCCTGGTGCAGTCATGCACCTTGTTTTGGACTCATGTGATTCCTTGGCCTGAGTATTCCCACCCTCCTTAGAGTCACATGCCCAACTGCTCATGTATTCCTGCTTTAACTCATTTCAAAATCACACTGCTTAGAAAAAGTACCTTATTAAAACCCCTTAAAATAAGTGGTATCACTTTGACACTGTTATACTAGGTAGAGATTGCACAAGAAGTTATTCCAGAAAATCTGAGAGGGGAAGTAATCTCTGCTGAGCCATAATGATGGGGATGGGCTGGGGAGAGCAAGGTAGGTTCTCAGGCTGAGGATGCTGTGTAAGCTCCTGCTCAACTGGGGGACACCTGGCGATACTCACAAAGCACATTTTCCAGAAGTAAGTTCCAGATCATTTCCATCAGCTTAAAGTAAACCCCAAGCTATTCATACATTGATAACTGATTTTTCATTCCTTTTTTTTCCTTTGTGTTTTCATCCTTTTGTTCACTCAATACCCTATTATCTTTTTCACCAAAGCAAAAGATACGCCAGACATAAGAATTGACTCATTTAAATGTCTCTAAGGAAATGAAAAACAAGTAGGATGCACCACAAAAAGGTTTTGCCCCAGACAGTTACACTGTAATGAAATACCAAACTATTCCAATCTAATTTTTCCATAATATATGCTATTCCAGATAACTGAAGTCAGCATTTCTCCAGTGAAGGTGTCCATACAGCAAAGACTACCGAAGTGATAAAGGGAAAAGGTTATATGGAAAAAAGAGAAAAATGTAATAACAGCATTTGTTGGACCATATCTTGCCACGGAATCTGATACATTGCTAATAAATTCCTTACTGTATGCTATGAAAAGAATCAGTGAGAGAAGGAAAGAAATTATGTAGCCAAGGAACAGTAACTGGATAGCAATCTTTGCATAGAATAATGTAAGTAGAATTTATAATGGATCTATTAAAGCATCTGGCAATGTTGCTATAAAATAGGTCTGGCATTTCCATCTTTACCCCTCAGTTACTTTGAAGGAGTTTATAACTTTGCTAACTTGATTGAAACTTGCAATAAAGTATTATTTTCCAGCCTTGGATGTTTGGGTTTTGTTAGTGACTAATACGAAAGTTCCTTTGGACAAAAAAGAAAAAAAAAAAACCAAAACAACAACAAAAAAAGAATTAAAACGTAAGGCAGCCTAAGGCTTACAAGACAATATTTCACACAGTTCTTTCCAAAGCCTTTCCTTATGTTGTCTACTTCTGGCCAAAGACTCAGTTCCCCATCTTCTGTTTTCTGACTCTCACATGGTTTAGCAGAAGAATAGCTTCTTTAAATTAAAAAGCAGAGGGGAGGAAGTGGTTGATGCAATAAAGTTAGTTCTTGTGCACAGAGTATATGATACTAAAACCAGTGTAGAAATAGACTGTTTTGAGGAAGAAGAACTGGTAAAACAAAGGGGAAGGCACAGAATGAAGCCCACATATTTATAAAACAAACCTCAACACATACAAGTTTTCAGAGTTATGGAAATAGTTAGAATTTCACTTGACATTAATATGTAGTATTATGGGTTCCCATCTGTCCTGTAACTTTACAGGACATGCTACCTTCCCAGACAGCCACAGCCTGTACCAGCTAAAAAAATACTAACAGCTTTCTAGCCATTAAACAATTAACAGCATAGTTCATCTCCTCAGAGGTATAAAACCAATGAAGGTTTGATCCTGAACTACTTAGGAACTGAGAATATGCATTAACTAGCAGTTCCTCCAGCTAATTAGGGCAAAAAGCTGTAGTTTAATGCTTCTGCAGGGATGTGGAAAGGGGTAGTGGTGCTGTCATTTTAGCAAGAAGAAGAAAGAAAGGTAAAACAGGAAAGGGAGTGATCAGCATATATATGGTGCTAAAACTTAACCTTGATCCTCCCTGTGACAATCCTTCTCTGCAGGTAGGCTCTTGGGAGCCTCCACGAGGAGAGGATCTCTCAAACAACACTGCCGTTAAAATGATGCTCATGTTTCTGCCTCTGCAGGGCCCCGAGTTGCAGGACATCCAAGGGCACAGAGAGAAGACAGTTAAGAGCAGACCTATCCTGGGAAGGATCCGCAATAAGAATGGTGACAAAGTGAGATGGGAAAGATTTATATTATGCCATTGTAGCTTCTGTAATGGATTTTTTTTTTTTTTTTGAGTATTTGGTTTCTCTGACTGGAGTCAATTAAATTATTCTTTATGGAAACAAACAAAGAGAGACAGCATACATTCTACCAATTGGAACTTGCAGCTCATGACAGTTCTTTTCAGAAGGAAGAAGATAACTCAAATACAGAGAAATTAAATGTTTATTTATAATTAATGTTACAACACTAGTGGAAAGTGAGCTCCCAGTGATAAAAACTGAAAGGCGGGATGCTGCTTTTGTTCTGACCTACCCGGAGATTCTTTGACCCAAAAATTCACTAATAAAATCTGAGGATTAGCTGTATGACATTTTCAGAGAAATTTGGTGTAGTGCAAAAGTGCAAGAAAACCTTTTTGTTATTGATGATAGTAAACACAGGACAATACTGCTAGTGTCAGCAAAGAGGGCAAAATGGAAGAAATTTTCTGTTGTTACATAATTTTGGGGGATCTTAAACCAATTCATTATGAGTTTTGAAATAAGTCTGGTACAATGATTGCAGCAAGTAATTATTTAAGTTTTTACAGGTAAGCACTCTTAGCATACATCTAATGAAGAGAAATATAAAAAACAACACTGAATGTTGAAGTGTGTAATTTATAAGAAAAGGAGTTTCTATTCTAGCAGATTTACTTCCTTCTGCATTTCTATGGAAAGCAACATCCAGGCTTCCACTATATTATCCTTTCTTCAGTAGTCACAACTTCAATTAGCATTTATCAATGTTTGTACTTTGTTAGGAAGAAAACAGCTCATCAGCCATTTCCTTTCCTGCAATCAAGCAAAGATTGTGTTCAAGATGAGATAAGCCACTTGGGAACTACAAAACATTCAGTAAACATGGGAAAATTGGGGAAAACAGATTTTTATGATCAGCCAACAGGTTACAGCATGAAAGATTTCACAGGTAATAGGACATGTTACAAAAAACAGGAGTGTGAGGAGGCTTTGAGAAAGACAACTTTCCAGCTGATGTTAGCCAGCCATAGCCTGAGTTTTTCTCCAAGTACTCAAACAATACACATCATATGCCAGCACCAGGAAATATGGTTAAAAACTGACTTTAACCAAGAGATTTATATGAAAGGTAGCTGTATTGAGGACACATTTGTGTTGAACTGTAATTACTAATGGGCTGAATTACCCTGTGCTGAGACAGCTTGATAATAGCCGTGATGCTAATAAGGATTGTTTGGAGGCACCAGCCAAACCTCCTGGAAGCAGGACAGGGAGAGAGCCTGAGGCTGGTTCCTCCCCTGTGAGGACCCGCGGCAGCAGAGAAGTACTTCGCAAAGAGAGTTAGCCTGGGACATGCTCAAAATCTGAAACGTAGGTTATGTTGTATGTTAAAAGCTCTACCATACAATAATTAAAATCAATAATACTTGCTGAAAAACATGCTCCTAGCTGACAAATGTCCTATTATGTGCTTTTCAATGTTCCCAAAGAAAATATCAGTGCTATGACAGAATTACTGCATTTTCTTTGCTTCTGGCATGCTGTAAATGTTCAAGTCAATTGGATGAGAATAAAGGAAGATGCTCAATACACTGTAATTCCTTTTCCTTTTTCCTGATTTACCAATTCTTGATGGCTCTTCCCCCCTCGTCACAATTATACTGAAAGCTTTTGTTCTATTTTCTTTATCCTTTCTATGGAGATTGTTTAAATATTAATGAGGTGAAATGTCTGTGAAAGGAAATGCAACCAAGTCTTCTCAGTAAAAGTTGATGAATATCCTCCTTGTCTCACTGAAGTTTCATAAGAAGATTTATATCTTAGTTACTTAACTATTAGGTAGAAAGTACAGATCAGATTAGGAAAGAAAAAAAACCTTGTTGTACCTTTAGTCAAACTGATTTGCTACCATTTATTCAGAATACCGATGCCATGAAGTGTTTAATCTTGCTCCAATATAATGAGTAACTGTTGAAGTCTGTTATGTATTAACTCTTCATTTCCTGTAGCTTCCTAAATGTTCATTCTCTTAAGATACAATTAGTTCCTTTCATGCTTTTAATGGAGAAACATTCTTTTTTTTTTAAGTGCCACAGCCCCTGTGTCCCAACCAAGAGAAAAGGCCTAGTGCTTTACATCAGTGGAATTTATGAAGGAGGTGATTGGTTTGAGCCAATTGGCTTGTCCTTGTGTTGTGATGGGCAGACCAGATAGTCCTGGGGCAAGACAGCATGACAGAATGGGCAGAAAGGGAGGAAGGGAGGAAGGAAGGGAGGGAGGAAGGAAGGGAGGAAGGAAGGGGTGTTGACCCTCTCCCCTGCTTTACCTTGCACGCTCATGACCATGATCACTCCCACTCTTCCTTGGGTTTTGGTGGGCTTGGGGGATTTTTTTTGTTTGTTTGTTTTTCCTGTCCAGGCTACATTTCTCCTTTTCCATATAACATAAGGAAAACTGACACACTACCTTGTCTATCAACAGCTGGGCTTGTGCTGGGAGAGAGGAGCTGTCTTCCCAAGGGATCATTTGGAGGATTTTGCCTCACCCATGTATAAAGCTGTGTAATAACTCCATGCGCATTTGAAGTTTACTTGGCTTTTTGTCAGTAAAATACCTGCCTACTCTTTAGGGCTCTTCTTTGATGGGCCTTTCTCATACATCTTTGCATTTAATGGATTTTTTTTTTCAGTTTCAGAGTGGCAGGGTGTCCCTCTGTGGGGGTGGGTGTCAGAAGAAACGTAAGACCATTTTACAGCCTGGCTGAAACATCTTGTATTGGATTTGTGTGGCAAGGTTTAGGTAGCAGTGGGGTGGCTTCTGTGAGAAGCTGCTAGAAGCCTCCCCTATGTCTGACAGAGCCAACACCAGCCGGCTCCAAGATGGACCCGACGCTGGCCAAGGCCAAGCCCATCAGTGATAGTGGTAGCGCCTCTGGGAGAACATATTTAAGAAGGGAAAAAAAGTTGCAGCGGGCACAGAAGCTGCAGCCAGAGAGAGAGGAATGAGAATGTACAAGAGAAACAACCCTGCAGACCCCAAGGTCAGTGAAGAAGGAGGGGGAGGAGGTGCTCCAGGTGCCAGAGCAGAGATTCCCCTGTTGGAGAAGTTCGTGGAGGACTGTCTCCCATGGGAGGGACCCCACACTGGAGCAGGGGAAGAGTGTGATGAGTCCTGCTGCTCAAGAGGATGAAGCAGCAGAAACAACATGTAATGAACTGATTGCAACCCCCATTCCCCATCCCCCTGCACTGCTGAGGGGGGTAGGTAGAGAACCCGGGAGTGAAGCTGTGCCCAGGAAGAAGGGAGGGGTGGAGGAAAGGTGTTTTGAAATTTCGTTTTATTTCTCATTACCCTACCCTGGTTGACTGGCAATAAATTAAGTTAATTTTCCCCAAGTTGAGTCTGTTTTACCCGTGACGGTAATTGGTTAAGTGATCTCTCCCTGTCCTTATCTCGACCCGAGAGCCCTTTGTTATATTTTCTCTCCCTTGTCCATCTGAATGGGGGAAAGATAGAATGGCTTTGGTGGGCACCTGGCATCCAGCCAGGGTTAACCTACCACACGTCTTCTTTCCACTTGTCAGAGAGTTACAAGGAATAAGAAGAGCAAAGCATCTCTTCAGTTGATCGTACATGGTATATGCCAATGTGATACACATTACCAACAGTGCTTGGTGCAGACAGGGCCCTAAGGTGCATCTGGGTGGGCACAGTCTTCCTGGGGTATCCAATGGCAAGAGTCCACTGCACTTCCTATCCAAAATCAGCATTACTCAGCGTGTACCCCAGGGCTTGACAGTGATCCTTCACCTTAACATGACTGCAGAACATACTCTCAAACTACAGTAAACTGATTTAAAAACTCTTTGCAGGTGTAACTCCATGCAGCTGGCCAGGATGTGTTCTGCCCACACCCCAAGCTTAAATAGTATTTTTAATATAGCTATAAAATTATAATTTTTTTGCAGAAATTTTATAATGTTGCAAATTTTATAATGTTATAATTTTGTTTATCTAAAGGTGGTGCACTTTATTTATTTATTTCCCTCCCTTTAAACTGCTAACCAATACTTGGAAGACAATACAAAATGGCCTGTGGATTTTTTCCCTCAAAGTTCAAGTTCTTTACTTAAAAAAAGGTTGAGATAAATGGCTTTAGTGACACAAATGCATCACATTAAAACCAGTTATTAGCCTGCGTGGCAAAAAAGAATAGGATTTGTTCCTGTTTCCCAAACTCAAAATTATTGTGTGCATTTTATTTTGTTTTTGTTTTTAATTAAAACTCTAGTACAGCATCTTTTGTGTTTGTGGTAATTATTCTGAACTTTGTATCCCAAAGGAGAAATGTGTAAATAGTTCACTCTTTTGTGGCTATTTGTTCCTGCCATTAGCTCAGGAAATGTGTTTTCCAAGTTCTGCATTAGTTTAGCCAACTGGTGACAAAAGTAGTCATTTGTGTTAACACAAGCAGAGCAGTGTTAAGCAACAGAATAGACTACATTTCTGAGTAACGTAATATGACCATCTGAGGAAACAGTAATTGTACAAAATGTTTTGTCTTAAGCGTATTCTTTATTATTCATGTGCTAGTTGTCAATGTGGAGAATGGTTTGTAAATCATTGACAGCTGTCACTGGAAACATTTATATTTTGAGGACTTTGCAATCTGTCCTCCTGTCCTTGAAGTCAACATGAATGCTACTCTCAACTTACAGCGTAACGAACAGGAGGAATTAGGTTTTATCCAGACATACATTGTGCTGCCTGCTTTGGATTTGAAGCAGCCACTGCAAACTCAGCCCAGAAAGGTGGCTGCGGCTCTGCCCTGGGCCAGCGAGGCTGCAGCGCGTGAGCAGTGATGCTGAATGCCACCTACCAGCTGTCAGAGGGGAAATAAACCCCGAGTGATCCTTCGCCAGCACAAATGCAACCAGTAGGGCAGCATGGCACAAGCATTCATGAGCTACCAAATCAACAATTTTGGAGAAAAAGGGGGGTGGATAAAGCCACATTCATCTGAGACAGAAACTCTGAAGTCAGTCCAAGTCAATCTACTTACAGCGAGTTCCTGTGGAGGTAAAAGTTACAGTATAGACAGTTTGCATCCTTTGGGTCCATGGAGACCTTGATCCCAGCGGTACCATGGGACTGGGGGCAGTGACACCTGCCTGGCAGCAGGGAGCTGCCTGCCAGGCTGCCCACGGTTGCTGGAGAGCCCTGCGGTGCTCCTCGGTCCCCACCAGCTCACTGGGACACGGACAGGGACGTGGCCCCTG
Organism: Pandion haliaetus; assembly: GCA_013401275.1. NCBI lineage: Eukaryota > Metazoa > Chordata > Aves > Accipitriformes > Pandionidae > Pandion > Pandion haliaetus. The sequence continues at coordinate 69,980 of VYZV01013246.1, read as the reverse complement.
TGCTCATGCTGTGTTGACAGACTCCTGTGGGGCTCTGGAAGTGCAGAAGCCCGTCAAGCTCTACTGCTGGCTGTCCTCCAGCTCCGCGCTCTCCAAGCCTCTGCTCCCTCCCCAGGTCCTTTCCCTCTCCCCACTTCTCCCTTGGGGACCCCAGGGCTGCCAAGTCTGCCACCTCCGCTGCCAGTCTGCAATCTTGGCTGATCCCTGCTGAGAAACCAGCTTGAATTTGGGCTGGTGGCACCCGCGTCCCTGCAGGCAGCCTGCCACCAGCCTGAGCTCCCTGAGCTCCCAGCCCCATGCTGTGCCAGCCCATGCCTTGCAGAGCCCATGCCCCATGCCAGGCAGCTGCCTGCTTCTGCAGCCCTGGAAATGCCTTTCCGAGGCTCTTTCCAACTTAATATCAGGAGTCAGTATACAATAACGCTGACAGATTATTTAGAGTGGCTGATATGTACTCTCCCTTAAAAACATCACCACAAAACTCTTGCTGGTCTACAGTGTTTCAAATACTCCTGTTTTACACCCAAGCCAGGAGCTAGTCCTGTATCAAAGTATTAAATGCAATAAATCATGCCAAGTAGTCTTTTGCAGTAATTCTGTAGATTAAAATTTCACTACAGTTTACACTTCAGAACTTGAATCTCATAAAAGGTGAGTGGTTTCTCAAACATGTGTTGTGTCAAGATGAAGACCAGCCCAGCCCAGCCCGCCCCACCAGGCCACATTACCCAGACACTGATACCTGTACTCCCTCATGTTCCCTCCCCTAGGGCCCTACTGAGGTCCGATCCAACCTGAATTATCCATTATCTCATGATTCTACTATTTCTCCCCAGGTGCAGGACTTTGCAGTTGCCTTTGCTGAATTTGTCCTTTTGTCCCATTCCTCCAGCCTCACAAGGTGCTTCTGAATGGCAGCACAGCCCTTGAGCATATTGGCTGATTCCTGCCCCCTGTTCAGTGTTGTAAGCAAACTTGATGAGAGCAGACTCCACCACTTCCTCCATGTCATCAGTAAAGATGTTTCAGTTGACAGGTCCCAGGATAGACCCCTGAACTCTGCTTCTGCAGCATCCAGGTGGACTATGGCCCATTAACCACTGCCTTCTGGGCCTGACCACCCAATCAGTTTTTACCGATCTAGCTGTCTTATCCATTTAGACTGTCACAACCTAACTTTGATACTTGAAGTACTTCATGTTTGAAAAATAGAGCACATGCCCTGTCAGCTCTTACTTCTTGAGCTTTCTAAGAACTGCCATGTGGGTCTCTTCATCTATTTCTCATGTCAACTCTAGAACCTTTAAGAGCTTCATAACATGTCCTTTCTTGTCTTGAATGTGTCTCAAATGAGTCTGGTAGTGCAAAGACACAGATCCTCCAAACTTTATCTGGAGCTTAAAGTCAGAGTAATCTTATGTATCAACCAGGTTTAGAAAAACATTACATTGTAAATACCCTAACCAATGACTTATTCATTGATTATTTTATATGACATTGTAGTTGGCAGCAGGGAGTTTTCTCCTGTCTGACTGCTACCATTGACCTGTAATGCTTATGTTTTCTTCAATGAATCAGGAACACATGAACAAGAGGAAGTAAAACTATTCTGCCCCTCACAAAATACTGGTCTTTATAACAGAGTGTGCTAAGGAAATGAGACATTTGGGAACTAAAGACAAGTAAGGCTCTGGTGGTTTTGTGCTGCACTGGCAATGCAAACACGGTTTTGCTGGCCAGTGTGCTCTGCCTGCTTTGGTCTGTGCTGAATCTCTCCTTAAAAGTTGAAAAAATTTAAGTGGTTTTGCCACCAGACTCCATAACAGCAAAACATTAAAAATAGCAAAGGATGTTGTTCAGTGTTTATTTATGAACTCTTTGCTAACTTTTAAAGCCCAAAGATATTTCTAGACAAACCACATATATTAAAATGGAGATAAAGCTGCTCATCAGCGAGATAAGGCTAAGAATGAAACACATACCCCAAATCATCTATTCTGAGCCCAAAAATTCAAAGTTGAGCTAACTGAAGTGAACCATGTTGACTGTTACTGATGTATCATTGACACATCCACAAAAGCTTAATGCTTCCCAGCAATAATAATGTGAAGGAAAAATATTTTAAAACCAGGTCTTTAAAAAATCAAGAATCAAAGAGTACTTGAGGCTGGCAGACACCTCCGGAGATCATCTAGTCCAGCCTCTTGCTCAGAGCAGAGTCAGCTACAGCAGGTTGCTCAGGGCCATGTCCAGTCAGGTTTTGAATATCTCCAAGGATGGAGACTCCACAACCCTTCTGGGCAACATGCTCCACTGTTTGACCAAGTGAACAATAAAAATATTTTTTTCTTACGTTGAAATGGAATTTCCTTTATTTCATTGTGCCCCCATTGCCTCTTGTCTCTGCACTGGGCACTACTGAGAAGAGTCTGGCTCCTCGTCTTTACGCCCACCCCCCCCATCAGGTATTTACACACACTGATGAGATCCCCCTGAGCCATGTCTTCTACAGCCTGAACAGCCCCAGCTCTCTCCTCGTATGACAGATGCTCCAGTCCCTTAATCATCCTTGTGACCCTTCACTGGGCTTGCTCCAGTATGTCATTGTCTCTCTTGTACTGGAAAGCCCAGCACCAGGCACAGCGCTCCAGACAGGCCTCACCAGTGCTGAGCAGAGGGGAAGGATTGCCTCCCTTGACCTGCTGGCAACATTAAGCTGAATACATTGGCTTCCTTGACACAAGGGCAAACTGCTGGCTCATGGTCAACATCTTGCCCACACTCCCAGGACTTTCTCTGCAAAATTGTTTCCCAGCCAGTTAGCCCCCAGCCTGTGGCGGGGCATGAAAATCCTTTTAATCTACTGTCAAGAAAAAAATAAGGGCAACATTCAAAATTACTTTGGCACCTCAGAGCAATTAGGTGGACCTTACATACCTATGGTTCCAAGAGCCCTTCCAGTACTGCCTTCAGGTCCTGAGAGGCTGTAGGAGTGCTTTTACATCTCTGCATGTGGGCTTGCCCCTCGCAATTCTCTTTATGGACAATGAGCCCACGTATGGTACAATTTGCCCTGACTGCTTTAGGATGAAATGGGTCATATGGCGCAGCTGCTTGTGTCCTTCCATCTGTTGTAAAGGGAATATAGGTGACCGCTTCGGTCAAATGAATCCATCCCTTGGTTTCCATGCTTTCACAGGAAAACACGGGACACTAGATGATGCTACTCTTTCCTTCCGTTTCCTGTGATTCCCACCCTTCACTGCCAAGTGAGGACATCACACTTGGGAGTCCAGGTGATGAACAGGGAACTGATCTGGGCTGAAAATAACACATAATAGAAAATGGTTATTTTTTTCAGTTAAGCTATGTTTCTGCCCAAATAGTTGTATCCACACCGGGGAGAATGGGAACCAGCAGCTGCATGAGCAGGAGCAGATCTATGAGGATCTGCAGCTAAGCACTTGTTAGGTACACCCCACCAAAGTCACCTTGGAGGCCTGCTTTTAGGGATGTACTGAGTGTCTGACACACGCTGCCAACACAGCATCAAAATCCCTCAGGTGTGATGCTGTCTTTTACTGCTGTGGCTGTAATGGTCTGGTTTGGGAGCACCAGAATATATTGCTTCTCCTTCGCTCCTCAGCCCTTCCCCAATTTGCCCTGTGTTGAAGGCATTTTCTGGGGAAGAAGAAGAAAAATTACTTTAAAACACCTTAGATGATAGTAAAAGCAACTGATAGAAAACCCTCCTCCACTGGGCAAAAGATACATACATACAATGTCTTCTTTCTGTCTTATCTTTTAGGGAAAGAAATGTAAGCCAGTCATTCCCATCCAAAGAATGTGGCTGTGCAAAACCAAGTCCCATAGAAGTGCCTCAAGGCTGCAGGTAGGCACTTGTGCCCAGGAAAGACAGAAAGAGAAAAAAAATCAGTTGCTTCTTCAGAGTCATAATTTATTTATGTCTCCTTTTTCTCCCTTTCTATGTTTGATGTGCTGATGCCAGCACCCTCTCAAGACAAATGGGATGGCTCTGGGATTTCATCTCTGCAGGGCAGAGGTAAGGATCTTTGGAAGTTTTAAAGGATATTTCAAGTGAGTTCATTTCAAGTTACAATCCAAATATCATTTTCCAGGTTTGTAATGCACAGTTTTAATAAATTTATAAATTTGTTATGCTCTGTGCTTCCTTCACTGTCTTCCTTCAATGCCGTCTTAACAAGTCTGGGAACATCAACAAGCAAACTAATTCCATTTTTTCTATGCATTTTAAAAAAATAAATTGCAAACATGGTTACTGCTAATTGAAGCTGCACCTCCCTCTACAAGTTCTTCTATAAACACACATTCTTACTATTACGAAGAAAAATTCCTCAAATTCTGACTATTCTTGTAATAAACCACTTCTGTTTCTGAAGCTGTACATACAGGAATGACTCAACTTCCTGAACCAAGGACAAAGGGCTGGAAGTTTTTTGCCTCGAATATGTATGAGCTACTGAGCAATGCAAAACCTCAGGGTCAGGCTAATGCTCTAATGGTGGCACACCCCCTTAGAAAGTGGAAGTTCCTCACACACAGAAGCAGCTGTAATGACTCACACTGCAGGATGCACAGTGACTGCAGGTTATAACAGCAGCAGCTGGTCAGGAGTGATCCAAAAATATCTTTAGAACCACCAAGGGTCCCAAGCTGTGTTTGCTGTGATACCATGTCAAGGCCAGAGATGATGTGGCTTGTTTCTGTTTCAGGTCTTGTCTGAGAGTGGACAAAATCCCTAGCGTTCACTTGACATGCTGCCTGAGCATCGTAATGGCAGTTTTTCCTTTCTTTGACTACAAGCAGAGAACACGCTGCACTCTATCAATCAGAGCAAATATCACCAAAATCAATGGATCATGCCCATGGGTTTCTAAATTCAGTGTGGATTTCACTTTCACAACACCTGATCCTAAGTCTATTGTAATCAATTAATTTCACATAAGGACTAAGTATAGAAAATAATGATAGAAATGTCAGGTCAGATACTATGGCCTAATTTTTAACAGAGCTTACTGAAGTGCTTAAACTCATGCTTTTTGTGTGTGAGGCACCACAGACATAGTGGCATAAATCAGTCATGTACCAGTGAGGAACAGTAAGTGACTCCTGAATCCCACCAGCCTGTTCATGGGGAGTCAAGTAATGCGAAGCTCCCTTCCCAGCTGAGGCTGCAGGGATCCCCTCTGCCAGGAACAATCACCCAGGACAGCAGAGTTCCCATCAAATTTCTTACAAAGCCCAGTGGCCAGAATGGCTCACCTTCAAAACCATAACCAAACCCACCCCTTAAGGGGAATGCTGTGTATAACTCCACGCTTAGGATTGGTGCAGCGGTTCTCAGTGGGAAAAGGCTGCATCCTCATTGATGGTGCTGCTTTTCTGCTCTGTTGCTCAGAGCTTTCCTGCCAGCCTCCTGCCTACCTTGACAGCCCACTCAAACAGGCACGGTTCAGCTCAGGAAAGACGGATGAAACTATAGCACATAATGATACAGCTGGAGACCATCTGCCCTCTGGACTTAGCTCTAGGCAATAGGACCTACAGATGTGTAAGCACATGTTGCTACAAAGCACAGAACAAGCAATTGTGTGTATTGTGAGGCTGAAGCTGTGAATGGGAACAATTAAGTAAGTGCAGAGGCAGAGGAGAAGTAACTCCAGGATTTGTGGAAGCAATGCCTAGAGCACGTGTCTCCACAGCTCTGTAGCAGTGCTGTGGCCTGGTGCTTCTCTCTGGCCAGTGATTGTTACACACAGAATCGAGGACACTTAACAGCATGGGTAGTATATTCTGAAAACACTTCTTAGTTTGTGCCCCTCTGCCAATGTAGGCAGAGGATCACTTGGTTTGTGGATCCAGGTAGAACTTAAGGCAGTAGCAGGCAGGCTTAACTAAGACTTCAGATGCCAGTGCAGCTTTACTGCTTAAAACCTGACTGACACCTGTGATCAGTGAAGATAACTGTTAGCAGTTGCATGATGGGGGATTTGATTTTTATAGAGGCAGTTAACAGAGACTAAGTGTACACCTGCAGCAAGGCTCTGCTCTATTGCTAAGAAGACACATACGAGCTGCTCCAGCTAGGCAGCTCCAAAGAATGGTGCTTGAAGCCAGCTGTGATGGTTTTGGCTGGGATAGAGTTCATTTTCTTTATAGTAACTAGTATGAGGTTACGTTTTGGATTTGTGCTGAAAACAGGGTTGATAATGCCGAGATGTTTTAGCTATTGCTGAGCAGTGCTTACACAGAGCCAAGGCCTTTTCTGCTCCTCACCCCACCCCACCAGCAAGCAGGCTGGGGGGGCACAAGAAGTTGGGAGGGGACACAGCTGGGACAGCTGACCCCAACTGACCAAAGGGATATTCCAGACCATATGACATCATGCTCAGCATATAAAGCTGGGGGAAGAAGAAGGAAGGAAGGGATGTTTGGAGTAATGGTGTTTGTCTTCCCAAGTAACCATTATGCGTGATGCAGCCCTGCTTTCCTGGAGATCCTGAACACCTGCCTGCTGGTGGGAAGTGGAGAATGAATTCCTTGTTTTGCTTTGCTTGCATGTGTGGCTTTTGCTTTACTTATTAAATGGTCTTCATCTCAGCCCATGAGTTTTCTTGCTTTTACTCTTCTGATTCTCTCCCCCATTCCACTGCGAGGGGGGAGTGAGCGAGCAGCTGTGTGGGGCTGAGCTGCCGGCTGGGGTTAAAATTCAACACCAGCACAGGTCCTGTGCACAGCACTGAAATCCCAGGACAGACCTGCCCTTAGGGTGCAGCGCTGCAGCCTGGGTCCAAGCTACTGCCAAGGGAGGTGGTTCCTCCCTGCCCTTACCCAGTGCCCGTGTATTCCCCACTCCACCTTCTGCCAGCCCTGGATCCACCAACTACGTGGGTACTGGATCAGAGAACTGGTGAGAGCTAGTCCTGCGCATACTACAGCTTACTTTTATTGGCAGTATGACACAGCTCAGCCTGACTTGACCTGAAATCCCACACAGATATGTACACTTCACGTTGAGGAACAAGGGGTTGTTCAAACCCAATATAGAGTGGGTAAAAATTCCAAAGGGTCACATGCTGACTGTGTGAACAAGAAGTGGACTCATCTTTTCCTGATATCAAAATAATTACAGAAGGGAATTTGCAGATTGTTCGTATGAGCTGTCTCTGCCAGTCCTTTTCTCAGCTCTCTGCTCAGGTTTTTGTAAGGCCTCTTCTGGGCTGATTTTTCTCCCGCTATGAAAAACTTAGCTTTAAGTTTAAAGGGAACTGAGTAAGGTCTGTATAGCACAGTTCCTCAGGTAAACATAAAAACATAAGGGTATAGGTAAAAGTTGAAGTAAGCCCTTCTAGCGGCATCAGAACATGATTTTGAGTAGCATTTATCTGCTAATGATCCCTTAATGGTTGTGTCTGACAAGTAACACAATGAAAGGAACTTTAAAAATGTCTCTGCTGATAGCTATGACTACTGTGGTAGGAGATACAGATCTGTCTTGGTTGAGTCAAAGGTAGGGTATGGCAAACATTACAGTGACAAGTACTTGTTTCAGATGTTTCTCATGGTCTGTGGAGAAACACCAGTTATGGAAGTGTTGCATTTCATCTGACCCTAACACTGTTGGAAGTCAAGCTTTCACAGATCAGGGTGGGGATTGTAAATCTTTGTCCCCTTGCTTTAAAACACAATAGTTGGCTCAGAGAGGCAATCTTCACATTTTTGGTCTGGCTGCAGAACTTGTTTGGCTGCACAACATAGCTGTGGTTTTCCTTCCTATTAAAACCAGGATATCATGTATTCAGCTATTACATTCCTTTATTTTTGTTATGTAAATGTGTAATACCCAGTATTACAAGAGGCTGCCCCCAGCTTACAGCACGAAACTCCCTGTTACTCACAAACCTTCCCACCAGCGTGAAGGAGAGCTTCCAGCCCTGCCCATCACCTCCTGCGTGCCAGTCCCTGTCTACCACCACCGCAGTGCCAAGCACAGGGTGCTCTCACAGCCCTCGGCAAGGCTGGTAAAAGTAATTCCTTAAGCCAGACACATTTTACATAAAATGTGGGTGTGAGAGATAACCATGGCTTTAGGCTCCTCAGAGCTATGTTTTGGAGGAACCATTTTCCTAATCTTCCTCCAGTGTGTTTTACAGCATTTTTTGTTTTCATGGCTGGCTTAGCAAAGCTGGAAATCATGGGAGGAGAGGTTGCAGAGCAAGCTCCTGTAAACTGAAGGCCTGGTGCCTCAGGACTTTGTAGGCTGTGGTACTTGAGGTGTTTTTTTCCAAGTTATCTGCTCCCTCTAGGTTATGGAGGCCTTTGCGTACAGGTTTTGTGGAGACATCTAGAGCCTTCACATGATTCTTTTCCCCAGCACCATTTTGGTCTTCAGTATTTACAGCAGAGGTAGTTTCTGAGCATAATGTTTGTCACACTGTTATCAATTAATATGTATAATATGATTGAAATAACCAGGGAGCTGCTAAAGTCCTGTGTACAGATGCCATCAGTTAATATTTAAAATAGGGAACCAATAACTAGACATGATTTAGGGTTTCGGAATAAACTACTAGACAACGGGGCTTTGCAAATAGGTAGAATGCTTATGTCAGAAAAGGTAATGGATTGTGGTCTGGTTAACAAACCTTGAAGAACCGCTTGGAACTGCTGAGGCAGAGTAAGAAGTAGGTAAAAGGTAATTCCTATGGGGGAGGTTGCGACCACGGACTCATTGACCACCTACTCAAATAATACCACCTACTCAGAAGAAGACAATGAAGGAAGAAGACAGAGTCTGTGCACTAATTTACATGAGAGGCGAAGAAGAAAGAACCAATCATTAAGGAAAATAATAATGAATATGTATTAGTTGAGTGTATAAATGTGAGCATTTCTGAGACAAGTGTGTGCTGTCTTGGGACAGGCACCCATTCATGCACATTAATGAAATTAATTTGAAAATACCTTGACTCTGTGTGTTATTGGCTTGCACACCGGGTAAACGAACCCTGTTTGTGGTACAACATCACATCGTCTTAACAGGAAAAAAAAAAAATCACATCTGCTTCTGCTGTTGCTTTTACTTTTGCTCTGCTTTCACTGACACAGGCAGCACATCACCAGACCACAGCACTGGGACATCAAGGGACTGTGTAACCGTGTAGCCCTGTACTACAGTATTGCTTTCACTAGTAACAGGCCATAAGCTTTGACATGAGTCTGCAAGGGCTCAGGACTGAAGCTGGTCAGGCTTGCCCTGTCTGAACTCTCCCTGACCTGCCTGCAGCTCTGGTTTACTTGGTTTAGCTGTGACAGCAAGTTCTCTAATTGTTCAGGTGTCTATGGCTGATATCTTTTACTTTGTGTGACACAGCCCTAGCTTTAGGTGGGTACCAGGCAGTAACAAGCAGTTACTCTGCACTGACTGAGATACCTACCACTCCAACACCAGGATTTAGTGCAGAGGAATACAGACCTGGTGCAAAAGCAGAGGTCTTGAGAAGTAGGGACACAGGATGGAGCATAGAGGAGCACAGGCAATGGGTGATAAGAGAAGGGACGCAGGCTCTCACCAGAGACCTTCTGGCTATAAATACTTCCCTAATGGTCTGTTAAAGAAAAACAGAGCTGGAGCTGGAGAAAACTGGTTTTGGGGGGTAAGAAAGATAACATGAAGTAGTATCTAACATCTGTAAAAGGCACCATTTTTAGTGAATTTGGATACAACATGTAGCTGCAGACTGGTGAAGAAAGAAAAAAGGTGCAAGAGCGTGTTAGCAAAGGATGACTCCAGCTGGATCTCGGAGAGAGGAAGAGGAAACCATCAACATGAACATCATATTCCTCCAGAGAGGCATTACAGGTGCTGGAAACTTCCCCACCAACACCAGAATGCAACCACCAACCTTAGGACCCATTGGAGCAGTGGAACAGTGAGCCGGAAAAAGGGCAGAAAACAGTATGTGTATAACAATTTTTAATTGGATTCTGGTTTTGGGAAGCACCATCTAAGCACAAAAGTGAGGTACACAGAAATGCTCTGTGCTCTGAGGTGTGACAGTATTATTATTACTTTTTTTTTTTTTTTAATTTATTTATTTCTAAATTGGGAACTGAGGTGCACAGGAATGTGTTTAGTGTACTTAGATATGACTTCAATGATTATTCCGTGATTTCACAAGTAGTCTGTGAAAGGCATGCATCCCAGAAAAGGTCACTGAATACAGTCCTTCCAGTTACAGGTACCACATCAGTCCTGTTAGAATCCTCTGAATCCCCTCATGGTCTATCCACACAGAATTACTTCTCCATTTACAGAAAATGGAACCAGTTATCCCTCCCGTTTGACATAGAGCTTCACTTCCTTCAGTGAATGTTTATACTTTCTGACTTGCTATTAATTTTATTAACATTATAAAAGATATTCTTGGCACTAAGGAAATATGGGAACAATATTTTATATGGCTACTGTATAGCATCTGGAAATCTCATGTTTCATGTCAGCCTTAACAATTCATGAATGCATCCAATTCCTAAAAAAGTCCCAATAGCCACAAACAGTCCTATTCATTTCTGTTGTATTCAGGAGGTCTGGAGCCAAGGTTTTAGTGCAAGACTGCTCCTGAGATGTTTTCTGGAAATAGCATAAGCGGTTTAAAGTCTGCCAGCATCCAGAGGCAGTGTGGGGATGCTTCCATTGCTACTGCTTTAATGGGTAAAAGGAACATTTTAATGCCCACGGATATCAAACCAGCCCTAAGTTTGTCTCCAGCAACTTCAATTCAGTGTTTGATGAAAGACAGGTTTGTGAAATCAGTTCTAGTTATCTAAACAAGATGGCGAAGGCACAAAACCCCCTTGCATAGTCACTAGCAATACTTGTGCAATTTTCAGTGATGAAAGTAGCGATTTGGCATTTGCCTTCTGAGCAAAGCTTTGAGGTAATTTCAGCCAAGCATCCACTGATGTTATAGCCTGGATATTTATCAGTCCGAAACATGTTAAACACTGAATGACTACGACTGCATTTCTGAGGTTTTTGATCCCCAAACCCTTGGAAGTTAAAACCAGAACTGAAATCCAGTCCAGTACCGCATACGTGTTGTACACAGTTGTTCTTGCCTCACACTGCTGAGAAGTGAAATTGGTTGCTGCAATTAGCAGAGGTCAGTGCTTGTGAAACAACTGCACCATCTTGACATCAGTGGTTTGTAGATCTTAAGATTTAGCTTTATGTGTGAGATGAATAACTGAGCAGAAAGTAATGCAGCCTGAGCAGACTGCAAAAGTTTCTCGTTTGTCTTCCCTCTCTTTCTTTTATTCTTATGATTTCATGGGTCTCATTTGTAAGTATTGATTCTTTTAAAAATATTAATATGGGATTCTCTTCCAAGAAAAAGGTCAAAATATAAAACCATGTAGTCTACTGGTCACATAACAAGGCTAAGTGGGACAGTGATGCATCTTATATCTACTGAAGGGAAAAATACCATCAGAGCAGGAGGATGGAAGAGAGGGTGTCAGGACCCCACTGAACAGATGGATTTCACTCCATAGCCTGCCTGTACACTGGTGTCTTCACTGTGCCTGTGTATGCATGTCTGACTTTGAACATCAGGGAAAGGTAGAATAAACTCAGAGAGAGGCTTAAAAGCCCATTGCTAAATCATACTCCATTCTAGCTGGGAAAAAGCAGTGGACATAGCACAGTTCAGCAAAAGGCTTTTCAGAGAAGTGCTGTGATGGCTGAGTGTCTGGTTGCAGCCGTGCTTTCCACGGAGCCTTGCACTTGAAGAGCGAAATAATCCAACCTGAAGTTCATCTCCGACCTGCACATCATGTGCCTGGGAGCGTGACTGCTGAGGCTGCCATGGACAGGCAGCCAGGCAGGCAAGGGCCATGCATGTGCTTGCAGGAGAGGCTGCTGCCAGCCTGTGGGTCTGCTGTCATGTGCCAGTTAACACTTAGCACAAGCATCTAATGTAGAGTTCTTTTTTTTCCTTTGAGTATACTGCAATCTGCAGTGGAATAAATTAATCCTCCAGTACAAAACCACTATTTTCTCCAAGGATGAGAAAGAGAACCTAACCCTTTCTCCACAGGCAAGGCAGAGCCCTCAGAACTAATTAGCCAGGAACAAACTGTACTGCCTTTCCTGGGGCAGGGAAAGCAAAAAGATTCAGAGCACCGTAAACACTGAAATTTTAGGAGCAAACCTGTAGGGAGCAAACCTGTTAACATAGGAAATGGGAGGCTTTAGTGGAGATAAAACCATAAAAGGTTTTGGTTTCCTGCCACTCTTCAGTGCACAGGGCAAGGCTGTTATCGCCCACTGGTTTCATGGGGCTCTGCAGGGCCCCCAGTGACTCAGAGTAGAGGCTGCATATCTTCCTCCCATCAGTCACCCTCAGCTGACTGCTGCTTTCTGTGGCTCTGTCCTCAGCCAGCCTGGAAATCATCTGCCCTTCTCAGCATAATTCTTTGTTTACCTTTGCTAAATTCTGGAGAAAACCAGCATTTTAGTAGAGATAATACATTACACTCAATAGCTGTTGTCAACACTGGTTTATTATGAGGTAATAAAACTTCTATGGAAGGGCTTAACAGTGCACTGCCCTAAACCAAAAGCATGTTTAAAGGCTGGCTCTGGAGCTGAGCCAGCAAACTGATGTTACACCTCTGCTGAATCTGGCCCGTCCTCTACTCACCCTGACTGGCACCGAGTCCTGCTCTCCTTTCTCTGCTAAACCTTAAAGATAAGTTTTAACAGAAATGAGAGTTTTACTAGAGGGAAAACATTCAAGAAAGTGTCTTTTTGTGTTGCTCATCCTAACAGTCACCATATAACAAAAAATAACTTTGCATACTTTTTTCCATTCCCAAGTGACAAATCCTTAAAAGTCAATGGATAGAAGTCCACCGGGTACAGTTCTAACTGCATCAGTCAACAGGAATTTTGTTGTTGACTTTGATGAAATAAGGATCTGAGACAGACATCTCCAGTGTGGGCTCCTCAAGTTTAAACAATAAATTGTTTTAAAAAAGAGAGTACAATTCCTGGGTTGGTTTTGTGTGTTCTCAGCTTGTATTGAAATCACGGAGGCTAAGTTGCAAGTTCCAGTTCCTTCCTTTATGCAACATCTTTTCTACAAGCTAGGGATTAAAATAAGGTGCAAATTAAATCATAGTCAGTTCAGCTGAAGGTTAATAGCAGGGCCAGAAGATGGCCAGAGAGAGAGAAGCATAGGTAGAAGTAATGGCATTCAGCTTAATTTGAGCTGCTTTAGAGATAATATATAGTAATAAAAAGAAACCTGCACAAATCTGCCCTCCAAGGTAACAATTATCTTTGTTGTTTACCAACATACCTGCACAAATCTGGTTTGGATGCCATGATCATTCCCTCTTCCTCTGAGTGCAAAGGAAAAGAGATGAATGTGAGAAAGGATGGGTATATTTAGGCTACATAACCCCTCTCTGAAATTCCTTTATGAAGCCACTGGTCTCCTCTCATGCTGGGGGATATCTTTTAGTGCAACATCCAGACTTGAAAGACTCACAGCGATGCTGAAAGCACCGTGTCTGCAGGCTGGCTGCATCATTAACTAATAATTTTCCAGTGTTTAAGAAAAAAAAGGGTGCCATTCATCATTGGAAAGTGTCAAATCCCTTAGCATTTGGCCTTTGGCCTTGCTGACTCTTTTCTGTGGGGCTGGAGACCTGCCTTTTAGCAGAAGTTTTGTTCCTGAGTAGACCAGCTCTGAAAATTTGGAAGGGAAGCCCAGGAGTTATTGGTAGCATATAGAAAGAATTTTAGGAAATACAGGTAGTGTATTTCCCTCGGTGTGTTCTGGCTTGCTTTCTTCCAGTGTCCATTAGGTTGCATGCCTCTGGAGCAGCCTCAGGAGGCACCGCTCCTCCTCTAACTGTGCTGTATGCTAAAGCATGGTGCTGTCACCTCCGTGGACTTGACTGGCCTCTTGGTGTCCATAGGACTCACAATGAACCTTTCTTACATGTTCATGTTTTTCTCAACCAATGTCATATATGATGTTTTAGGCTAGCATCTGTGCTACAAAACTGGTCCACTAAAATCAGGATCAACCTGCAGGCATAGCAATGATTTCTGCAGTCCTTACACAGCCAGATCCCCTTTACCACAGCACTAGAATACAGCCCCGTGTCCTCCTAAGACTGGGTCTGCCGGGTTGGCCTGTATCAGCACCTTCCCCAGCCACAGGTCTCACAGGTGTTACTGGAACAACAGGAGAAACCCAGGCCCAGCTGATGTGTATGCCGTGTGTATGTAATCAGACTGCACATCTTTGTACCTTGTTGCGAGCCTCTTCTGGACCTGTTTTTCTAGCGTTAGGGCATTTCTTTCAGGTGCAGGACACAGACTGCTACCGAGAATTGCAAGTGGGCAGCAGGGTCAGGAGACCTTGGCTGAACTGACATCCTTCTCTTCACAGTTTCTGTAGGTGGAGTGACAGCTTAGGTGTTTGGGCTCATTTTCAAGTGTTATCCATGTGTATTCAATACAGACCCTGGGTACCTCATTCAGAAGTGGGAGCCCATCAGGCAGTAGTCTCAAAATAAAATCAGGTCAAAACCTTCATTAATATACCCTAGAGATGTGAGACAGTATCATGGCTTTACTTCTATCTTCCATCCCTTCTCCAAAGTGCTTTCTTTCTGATAGCTTTCCTTCTCAAGCACGTAGACTGACACTTTGGAAAAGGGAAGGGGGTTTCTGAATAGGTGATTGAATAGTAAGAGCAACTGAGACAAAAACTCAGTAACAGGTTTTCCTGCTGAACATCATTCTCTCCAAATGGAGTGAACATGCATCAGAGGGATAAAATTGTACGATTTTTGCTGTTATAATGGTTGATAGTACAGGAAAGAAGAAATTGGAAGATTTAGGAAGATTAAAAGAAGAGGTATTCTTTCAGACAACAGATATAGGCTGCTTATGTGTGAAGGCCGTGTCACTTGTAGAAAGCATGGTGGAGACATGGGGTTTAGTCTGCAGCAGAGGAAAAGAAAGGAGTTGAAGCCAGTTCTGTATTATGAATCTGGTCTGTGAGAGGTGGACAGTCTCTACCCAGGGATGTTGATGTGTATTTTATTCAGCAGCTGTTTAAATCCAAAATACAGAGAGGTTCTTCAAATCCTGGACTGGAACTCAGGCATGCCTAACCCATCAGCTCAACTAGCACTCCCACATGTCCAGCCATTTTTGCCTTGGCTACCCAGCCACTTAGTTTCACAGAGGCTGGGTAAGTCCCTTTTCCATCACATGCCTCAGAGCTGGCTCTTGGGATGCCTTCCGTGCTCAGCAAGAGATTTGGGTGTGAAGTCTTTCAGGAGTAAGGGGAAATTCAATCTCATTCTCTAGCATCTGGGGCTCATGCTATAGGTGAAAGACTGAGCAATACAGCTGCTTGGCAAGCTTTTGAAAAACAGCCTGAGGCAGAATTAGTTTCCTGAGAGAAGAAAGGCTGCAGCCATCTGTCTTTGGGAGAGGGCTCTCACTCCGCACCCCAGAAACAACTCCTGAAGCCCTACAATTTCAGACATATCCGGAGATGTCTCTGCTGGGTTAGCTCAAGGCACCTCTTGCCCTGCAACCACTGAGGCTATTTCAGCTGCCATCCTGCAGCACTCAGTACATGTCTCCATCAGCCTCGGGCTGGATACTGCAGCAGTGCCTCTTCTGTGCTGGAGCCACGTAGGAGGCTTCAGTCAAGAGCCCATTTGAGTCAATAGCAAGACACAGTTAATGGGATTCAGCGGACTAGCTGTACATCTGAGCTATTCCCTTTATAGTCAGTGACGAGAATAGGTACAGCTAAGCTATGATTCATTTCCATCTTAAAGGAGACATCTAAAATGTCAGATAAATCGGGTTCTAAAAGTACCATTTCCACTGACTATACAGGGAGACCAGAATGAACCACTCATAAACACATCCATGTGGCTGACCTCTGAAACCAGGTGAAATGAGTCCTATCCCAAGAGATTTGCCAGACAGTAGAGCACCCTCAAGCTTTAGTACCAAGGCAGCTTTAGTACATAGGTGAAGGCACTGTAAAACACAGTGCAGGGAGCTAGGGCAGGTGGTGGTAGTTAATGTTGTAACACATGAAGCATGCATAACCCTAGATGAGGCATTTATGCAATCCATGCAGCAGGGAATAAAGCCTGGTGCCAGGGCAGGAGGAGAGCCCAAATTCTAACAGGGATCAATGGCCACAAAAATCTGTCTAGTGTCACTAGATGCAAAAGCTGGAACAGTCTCTTCTCAAAAGAACACCCATCAGAGGGAGACAATGTGCCTTTTTTATGCAGATACCAGTTTATTTACCTGCCCTGGCAAGTCCCAGTCTGCCAGAGGAGTGGAGCACTTGGCAGAGGGCACTTCTCAGACACTGCACTGAAAGGGTTTGCTGGGTATAACATAATTCAGTGCTGACTGGAGCAATAATTAGAGGGCAGGTTTGTCCCACAGCTCATGGTGCCTCCATATCACTTGAGATCCTAGGAGTCCTTCCAGCTCCTCCACACCAGTCATTATTGGTACCTGCATTTTCATTTTTAGTTAGACATCTAAACACTTCTAAAAAACCCAGCCCTGGCTACATGCCAATCACCATCTAACACAGCTGTGCCCATCATCCCTGAAGATCTCAAGCGATCTGTGTGGTTTCACATTCCCAGTAAGCGGTTCCTCTGAGGATGACTTGAGCTTCTCTCCCAACAAAAGAAAGTTCCAGTGAAGGCTCAGTGGGAGATGACTGCATCACAACTTCTTCCAGCTTCTTCTCCCCTGCGGAGCTTTGGGTAATAGTTCTTCTTAAAACAAATTCATTTCTGTTCACTTCCAGGGGAGATGATGTATGGGATTTGGCATCATTTGACAATGGCCCATTGTGGAGCCTTGCAAGGCAGGCACTTATTCCTTAACTTTCCTTTTCTGCATGAATTGTGAGCTGTTTCCTTCCAATTTGCCATTTTCTTCTTGGCCTCTACCCAAGACAACACTTTTTTTTTTCAGAGAAGAATTTGTCTTGAACAACTCAAGCTGTATTAACAGTTATGACCTGTATACATGTGCACAAATAAAGATAGGATAGTAAAATCAAAACCAAACCCACATTTGGATGTAAGGGAACTTGAGAAAGAAAGAGGGTGTCAGCTGGAGACTCATAAACATGATCTTTACGCCATCTCATTTCACTGTTATTCGGCATCCTTAAAGACTGCAGATCAGCAGCGAGATTAAGGCTAGCCTCGAAGACCATGGGAGTCACCAACCTGGATCCCAGCCTCTTGTTTCACCTTGGTTTGACAAGTACCCCTGCTAAATGCTTCGGAAGAAAGTACATGACATTCCTTGGTAGATAGGAGCAGGATAAACTGCCCCACCAAAAGAGCTTATCCTTCTCTCTGGTGCTTGGAGATCAGCTTCAGCCCTGAAACTCAAGTAACTGCATCCCTTCCAAAAATCAATTAGAAGCAGTTGTGATATTGAGGTCAAGGATGACTGTATCAGAAAAACCACCTGCATGCTGGTTTGTTTCTTTTACCTGTTGAAACGATTATGGGACAATATCACAGGTGATGAACCAGACAAGACAACACCCTGGATGAGGCCAAGGGATGGAGAGGTATGAATTAAATTGTTTAGTAGGGTTTTGGTTTTTTTCCCCTTCTCCTCAGGCTTTAATTACTTTGCTTTGTTCATTCATGTTATCCTTGTTAATTTTGATTAATTGGCCACGAGTCTGTCTTCTTTTTGCAAACTTGTACAAGTAGGCCCAGCTTGAGCAAGGTAAGATTTGGCCAGAACAGCAGACTTCTGGGAAAGTGGAAAATGGATCCTGTTGCTTACTCTTCCTGAAGCAGCTCCTCAGCAAGCTGGCTGGCTCTTACCCTTCCTGCTAATGGGGGGCAGGGTACATAATGTAGCCCTTTCTGGTACCACCTCCAGCTCCCACAACTCCCATCTATCCTGTGGTGGCAGCAGAACATCGTGGCTCTTCCACACCACCCAGATGTTTCTTTTAACTCCACGTAGCCTAGCCCTCCTGGAGCAGGGGAGAATCGGCCCTTGTATGCTTGGGGCCAAAACCTCCAATTTTGCTCACAGTGCCTAGGAGCCTGGCTGTCTTACAACAGCTTTTCATTCCTGAAATTCTTGTTGACTTGTTATGGTTTAATCCCAGCCAGCAATTAAGCACCACGCAGCTGCTCACTCACTTCCCCCTGCCACCCAGTGGGATGGGGGAGAGAATCAAAAAAAAGTAAAACTCGTGCATTGAGATAAGAACAGTTTAATAGAACAGAAAAAAAGAAACTAATATTGATAATGATAACATTAATGAAATTACAATAACAATAATAAAAGGATTGGAAAATACAAGTGATGCACAATGCAATTGCTCACTAACTGCCGACTGATGCCCAGTTAGTTCCTGAGCAGTGATTCCTCCCCTCCCCCCAGGCCAATTCCCCTCAGTTTTTATACTAGATGTGACATCACATGGTTTGGAATACCCTGTTGGCCACTTTGGGTCAGCTGCCCTGGCTGTGTCCCCTCCCAACTTGTGCCCCTCCAGCCTTCTTGCTGGCTGGGCATGAGAAGCTGAAAAATCCTTGACTTTAGACTAAACGTTACTTAGCAACAACTGAAAACATCAATGTGTTATCAACATTCTTCTCACACCAAACTCAAAACATAACACTATACCAGCTACTAGGAAGACAATTAACTCTATCCCAGCTGAAACCAGGACATGACTTCAGCCTTTCTCCCTTAACAGATCTGCATTTATTTAAGCATTTATTTAAGAACACATGGAGTAAAGGAACAGGCTTCAAATCTGGCAAGAAACGTGCTGTGTTCCAAGTTTGAAAAGGACTGATCTATCCTTTGCTTATCCACTTGAATTCCCATCTGGCTCTGCATCCCCACATGCAAAGGTGACCAGGTTGCATCTGTAAGCAAGGACAGGCCATACCCTAAAGCCCTGGCTGGTACCATGCCTGCTGTGCCATTGCTGGCATGGCCCCTGCCATGGTTTTAACGCATGACAGACAGCACTCTCCCAGGAAATGCTTTGGAGATAGCATAGGCCAGAACCCGTTGTCAGAAGTTTGGGAGAGGCAATCTTATCTGAGGAGGGAAAGGGAAAAAGGAAGAGAGTTCGGCTTGCAAAGCAAGCTGTGCTACTGGGTGTCTATGCCTTTGAACTGGAGCTGGTGTGTTCCATAGAGCAATGCAGATGTGACCTAACTGAAGGAGGTCCAGAGGCTGAAGTGAGGCAGGGACACCGGGACAATGCTCTTGAAGGGCTCCAAGCTCCATCTTGCTTGTCTGTAAGTGAAGCTCAAGTAGCTGTTTGAGAGCAGAAATACGACCAATCCTTATGCCATGGTCTGTCACCGAGGCCAAATTCAGCCATGGTGTTAGTCTGAAGTCCTGAGGTTTGCATGAGAGGGTGGAGAAGCTTCAGTGGGTACATTTTTCCCTTCCCCACATTTTTGCCTTCACAACATTCAAGTTCACTGTTATTCAGGTCTCAGGAGAGAGACTTTCCCAGACGTTTTCTGGGAGCAGAAAGTACTGAAGGGATAAGCACTGGTTATTCTTTTATGTCTTATCCAGAGGGTGGCATTGTTGTTTCGGGAACTATTTGCATGGCCTACCTTGGGAGCTGAACTGCCTTAGGCCTCCCATGCAGCTGATGATAGTGAAAGGTGCTCAAAATGGCTTTCCAGAGGATCCTAAATTAGAATTACCCTGGAGGGCCTCCTGTCTCTTTCCATTGAGTACAATTAAATAGACTCTTAATTTTGGCCCCCTGAGTTTCACCTAAATTAGATGTCTGAAGCCATCCTGAGTATCCATTTTGGGCTGTAAGTGTGGCTTGCTGAACTGCATTGACATCCAGCTGTCACAATTAAGTTTGTTAATCAGCACTGGTTGGGAAAGCAAAGTTGCAGAGAGAGGGAGGGAGGGAGAAAACTATATACCACATTGTTCTGAATCTGTTGCCTAAGTCATCTGCTCACATTTTAAGTATAAACCAGGCACATATTAGATGTGGAAAGGTCACAGGGAGGCAGCTCGGTCATTCTCACAGTTTATGGATCATCTTAAAGAAAACAAGGAAGTAAAAACTGTGCCTATGCAGGTAAAGAAAACAATTACTATATAAAAATAAGTTCTTAGTTACTCAAGTGTGTAACTAAAGAAAACTTGCCCTACAGCTGTGAAGATACTGTGATCTTTACTGATACCTCAGCATGCTAATTGAAAACAAGAAATCCTGCATTAGAAATGAATGTAGTTCACAGAAATCTGAAATGGGGATTCTTATGTTTTTTTTTTTTTCTTTTTCCTCTTACTGAAACTTTCAGAGTTGACAGGTATGCCAACAAGGTGCTTTTTGGTTTAAGGTTCTTTAAGGTGGCTGGCAGGAACATGTCACCTCTGTCTCTCCACTCAACATTTCCTTGTCTAGCACCTGGCTCTTGTGTTGAGGGACAGATTAGTGATGTGATTCATTTTTAGCTCATTTGGTGGCCTGGTTCCCTTCATGTGACCCAAAAACTCCTTGGATTACTCTGAGATCTACTCTTCTTAGCTTTCACTTTGTTTCAATGGCCAAAGTGCATCAGGATATATAAAAAAATATCTCTTCTCCAGCTTGTGTCTTTGACAGTGAGGAATAAAGTTATCTATTGGTGAAGTGCCATATTACCCCAGGGCCATTCCTAGAAAGCCAGAGCTGTTGGCTTGCAGGCAGTTGGGCTTGTACAGCCGAAACACAGTGAAGGACAGGACTCATTTGTTCGTGCAGGTGGTTGTGTAAATATGTGCACTGATGCCTCAGGCACGTGGCAGGTGGTAGCTAAGGCTTCTGAAAGACCAAGTTAGCAGATCTGAGAGTAAGCAGGTCTTGAGTTCAGACTCCAAAACAAAAAAATCACAGCTTGGAAGTTGGTATGGAATCAGAATATGGGCTGAGAAACTGTTAAATAAGAAAAATCTTTGTGCCTTTTCCAGTGTGTGGTAGACTGTAAGAAGGCACTTCAGATGTCCCCAGGCTTCTTAACCAAGTTGCTTCCCATGCAGCAGCATGCTCAGTGTGCTTGTCCCTAGGAGATGGTGCCTGATACAAATGACTCTTCCTTATCTTCAGGGAGCTGTCTGCCACTATTCAGGAATGCTGCAGCTAAAGTGCTAATTAACCAGAAACAAAACAAGGGATCAATAAAGTATCTGCCCATTGTTACTTTGATAATTTCACATTCCTGCTTCATCCTTCAGTCTTCCCTAAATCTGCTTTTTATTCTCATCAAGGGGATAATAATTTTGGCCGCTATTGGCATTTAAACTAGGTTGACATGTACTGGCAAGTGTAGTACTGGCCTTTTCTTCATGTGTCAGATGCACTAACAGGACACGCTGGTTGAGTTTTGGACTAGTAAGTGTTGATATATTGTTTTGTTTTCATTTCAGTGGGTGATGTCACCTTAATATAAATGCAATCTTTAAAACACTGATCATTCCCTTACCAAAAATACAGCTAGACAGAAGGACTTTGACTAACAACTCTTACACTAGCCCTGCTAACACCTGTCCAGAGAAATCACAGAATCATAAAATCATAGAATATCTTGAGTTGGAAGGGACCCATAAGGAGCATTGGGTCCAACTCCCTGCACCCCGCAGGACTACTTAACACTAAACCATATGACTAAGAGCAGTGTCCAGACGCTCCTTGAACTCTGACAGGCTTGGTGCCGTGACCACTTCCCTGGGCAGCCTGTTCCAGTGACCAACCAGCCTCTCAGTGAAGAACCTTTTCCCAACGCCCAATCTGAACTTCCCCTGACACAACTTCATTCCATTTTCTTGTGTCCTATCACTGGTCACCAGAGAGGAGATCAGCACCTCCCTCTCTGCTGCCCCCCCTTGAGGAAGTTGTAGACTGCGATGAGGTCATCCCTCAGTCTTCTCCTCTCCAAGCTGAACAAGCCAAGTGACCTCAGCTGCCCCTTGTAAGTCTTGCCCTTGAAGTAGTCTACCAGTGCTAAACCCGCTCCCACCTCACTGAAGTATCCTAAACCTCCACTTCCATAAAGCTAATGGCATGCAGTGCCACTCAGCCATTCCATCTTCATGCCAACACCAGTTCAGCAATACGTACATTTTGGATGGCACTTAATAAACTGTTCTTGGTTGCAGGAACAGTCAGAGAGGACAGGTATTTATGACAAACTTCCTCAGTCCTGTGTCATGCACTTTCTGCAGATCGAGGATACTCTTTTCTTTCTATGTGACCTCATGTCGAATATATCTGGGGGCATTAATGCCCTATGGTTTAATTAATATGGCTGCTTCTCTTTGTCCCTGGGGCTGGGCTGAGGAGTGACCTGACAGGGCAGTGTGTCAGATCTGGGAAATTAATTCCCAGCTATTTCCTCCCTCATCAGTCATCAGCTGCCTGCTGCCCTCAGACCTGATAATTATACAGGCAGTTCAGATAGGACTTCATAATGAAGGACTATGGAGTCTTTGTTCTTATTGCTGGCTGCTGTGGCTGGGTCCACTTCTCCTAAGCTCAGCTCCTGTGAAGTTAGACATTCAACCCAAGCCAGTCATCGCTTTCTGCCTCTGTGGTCAACAGGGAGAGAATCTGATCTCCCCAGAGTGACTCATCCCATCCTAAACAAGACATCTAAAATAGGCAGGTGTTAAACCAATAATTCCAGAAGTTAATTTATCTTTGGTATTAGTAGCATATAGCTTTAATTTTTTGCCAGCTAAAGCTAGATCGCATTAATCTGTCCTAAATGCTGGCTGTTCTTGCCTGGGAAAATGTGCATCTTCTTTCTCGCATAGCTGCTTGCTCCTGATAAAGGCTTACTCTAAATACTTACCAAGGAATGGACAGAGACAGTAGTCACAGTTTGAAGATTGTAAGACCTACAGCTCTGGTGTATGCTCTTTGCTGCTTGGGTGACAGGGAGGTGAGAATTGCACAGAGGTATGAGCTAAGGAAACAAATACGAACTGCTCTAGACTCCCCCACAGCATGACCTAACTTTGTGAGGAAGCTATGAAATCTAATGCTTTGTTAACTTTTATGTCATATTAAAGCATTGGTATTTAACATTCTGTATAAAAACACTTATTTTTTAATTAGTTATACAGTTGAGAACAGCTATTTGATAGTAGCGGGAGGTTACGAGAATGCAGTGATGTGCTGGTTAGCACATGCTGGCCCCATGCTCACCCTCAACATGGCAAAAGCATCTCACTACTCAAGCCTTGAAGACCTGCAGTAAAGGCACAGCAGCAGAAAAGCCCCACAATTAGGGTAACATACTGGTTTACCGCATTTTTTTAATTGGCACAAACATTTCCCAGAATAACAGCATGAATCAACCATGTGAGCCAACGTTTAGTAGTCATGAGCAAAGCAGGACTGCTAAGATTAAAACGATCTACAGTTTTGTTTTGTTTGAAATTAAGGGGAGGTGGGCAAGAAGGTGTTGGGGAGGGGAA
The DNA here is from genome assembly GCA_013401275.1 of Pandion haliaetus. Taxonomy (NCBI): domain Eukaryota; kingdom Metazoa; phylum Chordata; class Aves; order Accipitriformes; family Pandionidae; genus Pandion; species Pandion haliaetus. The sequence goes on along the minus strand of VYZV01013246.1, from coordinate 46,354 downwards.
ACAGCAAGCAATCTGGAGAAACTGTCTCAAAGAAGAAAACGACCCTTTAGAAAAGAAGTATATTGTGGCTTTTTTTTGGCCCATACAGCTGTATCAGTGCACCTTCTCAAGCATTTGTGAAGTGTAATTGTGTTTATTTTTCTAAAGAGTGCCAAAGGCAGATGAGCTCTGGCATGTAGCTGAATGGGAGGAGGTGGGTTTGCTGCCCTGCTGCCCACCCCACCACAGGGCTGGAGTGACGCGCTCGCTCCAGGGTCCAGGGCAGCCTCACCCGCCGTCACAGCCCAGCTCTGACCCAGGTACCTGTCTGCTCTGTCACCCTTGCAACAGCAATGTCAGCATTAGCAGAAGAGAAGAGGGACCTGCTGGGATGTTAGTGGTTTAACACACCAGAAATTTGGGTCTGTTGCCCCAGCACCCCACTTTCAGATGCAGTATAGCAAATGGGAGTTTCCTTCCTCACAGTTCCCACCAGTGCTCTGCCCAAAATACACTTGCTTGCTTTCTTAGTGGTTTTCTCTCACGACAGTACTGCAGTGCTTTTCTTTCACTTCATATCTGGAATCAAATACACACATTTTGCTGTGCAAACTGCCAGCCAGCCTCTCAGTCTTCAGTAAATTTCCAAGGCATAGGTACCCGACTTAGTGGCAGTGCTTGTATTTTGCCCAATCACCACTGCTGGTGCTGATGCTGCCTTTGAGGAGTCAGTAGAGAGAAAATCCTCTGCTCCCACCGTCTCCATCCCCAACTCCACCTTCAGCCCCTCACAGAGCTGTAGAGGTGCTGGACCACTGCCTGCTCCCTGTTGCAGAGGCTGCATGAGCCCCAGCAGCCACCACTGCCAGCTGGCTGCTTTGTCCTCATTTGTGCCCTGCTCATAAAAAAAAGGCACCTAATATTAGGTGGTATCTAGGGATAGGGTGGAAGCTTACACACTTACTCTTTTTAAGGGCCATCCTCTATAATATTATAGTCCAGCAGCTAAAAATCTAAGGCTACAGCTTTCCTAGTGAATGAAGCGGTGGCAGGAACCATTATCTGGGCAGGGAACACCACTGGCATTGCCCTGGGAAGGCCGGGCAGTGCTCTCCTCACACACCCGGACACAGGACGGGAGTTTGATCCACAGCCATCCCAACAGCCACCCTGAGCGTGGCCACCCTGTTTCAAACGCTGGAAGTGGAACCGGATGGCACAGCCGCTCCGTGCCAGCTGGCAGCACCACTTCACCGTCCCAGCGCGTTCAGCATGCTGGTTATATCGGAGTTGGAGCACGTCCTCGCAGCCAGCGTTGGCAGCTTAGAGGCAGCTCCAGCCTTGGAGCTCTGCGCCTGTTTGGGCATGTGAGAGCAGGAGCGTGGCCGAGGTGCAGAGCCTGACGCCTGGCTGGGGGACAGGCAGACCCAGCCTCCCATTGCTCCCCCGGCCTGCGTGCACGCACCGTCCGAAAACCTCCGGCCGTGAACGTGTTATCTTAAAAATGACATTATTTCATTAGCAGCACTGTTTGTTAGGAGAAGAAAAGCTTGCTTGTTCTGCAGCTGCATGTGCTGTTTGCCACAAACTCCACTGAAGGATGCTGCCGACCATCTCAGAGAAAAGCAACAAAGTGCTGCACACAAGTTCTGTAAAGAAAATGTTTTATTTAAAGTGTTAAATACCATCACCAGAATGAGTTTGATTTACATTAGTTGGTGTTCATTACAGGCCTAATCTGCCCTTTTTTTTTTCCCCCAACTGTAATTCCTTTTAACTTTTTAAAACGTACTATGTACAAGACAGCAGTGATCACTGGAATAGTGCTATTTACATGACTAAACCATGAGTAGAGCTGCAGACGTGTGAAAATTAAAAAAAAATACATTAATTTCTTTAAAATAAATACTGCATAATGACAAGTATGTACAAACCTTCCATGCGTCATGTCTTTGTTTTTAAAATTTGAAATAATTTATATAGGACTATGCATACAAGAATGTGTGAGCACATCTCACAGTATCAGGAAAATGCTTATGTATTTTTGTTTAATATCCTAGGGGATACTGTAGACTGTATGTTAGTAGTATTTATTTGCTGCTGGTAGACAGGTGTCTAAATTATTTCAATAAATATAATTTTACCAGTCTGTCCATTAACTTAACAATAATCCATTATATAAACTCTGAAGACAAGACACAATCTTGATTTATATGATATTGCACAAAGCAAAAGGCATTTTAAGTGATACTGTTATTACTTTTGCCCTCTTATGAGGCATGTACAATTTCTTAACGGGAAACTTCAATAGATTTTCAAATAAAATCAGAATAATTCTGTGTGGCCTTAAAGGTAAATGTAATGTGTATTTCAAAAATTATTACAAGGTTTCAATATTAAACCTTAAATAGGTATTAAAGGCATACAAAGACCCAGAAAAAAGGGATATTTTGCTATTAAATGTTAGCCAGTTACATTCCCTTTAAATAATGAAATTTAATGAGAGGCTTGAATTTGCAGCACCACCCAACGGTAGTTACTGTCTGCTACAAAAAAACAGGGTTTTTAACATCTACTGACTGCAATGAGGGTTCTGGTAATGGTGTCAAATAGCTGTCAGAGTGGTACTGATAAGCTTTCTTTAAGGCTATTTTACAAACCAAAGACTGATATTTTCCAGACTGATATTACCTAATTATGTCTTTTGCAACACAAATGTAGTTTATGAAAATTGAACTTTACAGCAGAAGAACTGTACAAATTAGTAACCTTTGTTGCCTTTGTAATCTCAAAAATGTAGCAATTAATTTGGTTTAGTGCAAATAAAAGTGTTTAAATTTATTTCCTAAAAATCAACCAGGTAGTTAATTTTTCCTCTTTCCAAAAACCTTCAAGAAATGATAGTTCAACCTTTGAATGAAAGATGCTGGTGCTGAAAACAAATTTATTGAAGACATCTTACAATGGCCACATGATTCCAGTATTTTGCTGTAGAATTCAATTTGAAGGTGAGAAAAAATGAAAATAAGTTACCATGCACTGTACAATAAATTGCAAAAAGTTCAAATATCTTCTTTATCAAATACATGCTGAATTACATTAATGTACTCCCAAGCCATGTTGCAAAATCCTTTTCAACATGCTTGAAAAAAAGTAAGTTCTTAAACAATATTTTTCTCAAATAATTCAGAAATGCAGAACAATCTGCAACCCTGAACCAAATATGGGGCATAAGAGAGTAATAAGTCAAAAGGTAGCCATTTTAGAATATGATGGTCATCCTGGGAGGTAGAGGGGAAAAAGAGCAAAAGGAAGAAGAGAGACTGAGAGGAGAGAGAGAGAGAAAGGAGGAGGTAAAAGAAGTGTACAATTTGCACATTATGTTGAACTTTACAAGGCTTGTACCTTTTACATTTAAATAAATTTAATATATTACACTTATTTCTTGTCACATAAACAGAATTTTAAATATTTGCTAGAAATTATTTTTTATTTTTAATATATGTCTGCAAAAATACAGACCATGACTGGTTTAAAGAATGATAAACGTGGTGTGTCTTTGTATCACCCTGTTGCATTCTCTTCCCTTTAAAACCATGCACTAGTGAAATTTATTTTTAAAAATAATATAAATTGTTGAAAATGGCTGATTTATTCTTTTTTTTTTTGCAAGTTGCAGCCCCAAGAAAATAATTTAAGTGTTCAGCTAAATCTGTGTCCATGCAAAAAAGTTTCTTTAATTTCATACAGTACAGTATAACCACAGAACTTTATTTTTCAGAGAGTCCATCATATCTGGGGTTTCACTGTATCTATAGCTGGAGGTATGAAGCCCACCGCTTTAAGTCTTGAACCTTCTCAGTATGAAGAGTTTTCGGATCTCCAGCAACTGTTTCAAACGACAGCTGACTTTTCTAGCATCCTTACATTCTTCTTTTCTTCCAATGTCTGCTAATCCCCTGACTAGTAACATGGCTTCATGGGAGGGTAACTCCATTTCTGTGGCATAACCAAGCTTGAGGAGGGGAGGGCAGATAAATAAACAGGAGCAACAAAACAGGTATGCCATTGAAAAGGACTTTTGTTGCATGAAACAGATTGAATCTTTTAGCTTAGTCCATGGCTTCAGATTGGACCAAAACTGAGTGTCCCTGAACTCCAAACCTATCAGTTCTTCATGACTTCAGTCCTTCACCTGAGGGCCTTCCGTAGGGCACAATGTGTGCAACTTCCTTGAGAACACAGGATCGCGTTGCAGCCCTAGAAACAGGCTCAGAAGACACAACATTAAGCATGCAGTGTTACCAGGGTTTGCGACCTGTAAATTTTGTTTTTTTGTAACGCTGGTTGCTATGACAACAGTTTCACAGCTGCTATGAGCGAGCATACGAAGGTCCTGTTGAACTTTCAAGAGATGATTGGGAAGCTCTTCTAGTGAGAGGAGCTAAAGTTGGGTCTACTAGGGAAGAAGGAGGGAAGAGTTTGAACCACCCAATCACCATGTTCGACAGGTCCAGTTCATCTAAAAGTATCTGTGCCACTCCCATAAAGGATTTGTGATCCATACGTCCATAGTCTCCCCAAACAATTATCTGTTAGCAAAGGAACACAAGAAAATAGAAAAATTTCAGCAAAAATGACGAGTGCTTCAATCTGATTCATCAAATGTCTCTGCTTATTTAATTATACTAAGGAATGAAATATTTGACTGCTGACATAGTTCAGTTCTGTGTATACTAATCATGATGCAGTGACAGAAATGACCTGGGCAGTAACAGAGAAGTTATCCATGATACTAGAGGAAGCCCAGTGAGAAGGAGCCCATACATATAGCAGAAGCATAACAATCTACTACTAACTTTTGCTCAGCACTTTCTACTTGCATCAACAGTTATTACTGTAGTATTTATCTGCTCAACAAGTATTTGAAATAACAGAACTTGCCATATGAAGCATAAAAGGAAGCTTGAAACTCATTCAGTGAAAACTGTACAGGTGACATTTTCAGATTCAGAAGAATATTGATGCAAATTACCTGTAAAACTTTCCCTTGGGGACTTTCTTCAAATGATAGAAGTTGCTGATAAAGTGGTTCCAGCGTTTTTCTTGCTACCTTTGTTTTCTTTTTGGCTATGCAGACTCCATTTTCTAATAGATACACCTTTACATATGGTGCTTAGAAGAAAGAAAATAAAGAAAAGTAAGTAAAGAAATCCAGATTTCTTGCATTAACAGATGGATTAATCACCATATGATAAAATCTGCCTTTTACTGGATCTATAACTTATATGAACAAATCTTCACAAGCAATATTAACATTTATTCACATGCAAAGTGTCCATGCATTTTCTTTACTTTTCTCCCTGGTATAATTTTTTCTTTACTTCCTTTTATATGTCTCTCTTGCCATGAAACAACTCAGACTTTGACCTGGAAAAATCAGATATTCCTATATATAGTATCCCTATACTGTACAGTATGCAAAATAGGCCTGTTAAGTAAATGAATGACTTGCACTGACTTTGGAGAGATTTGGATCAATGCTCCAAATTGTTACTAATTTCACATTACCTACAAGGTGAAAATCAGTGAAGAAAAGACTCTGACACAATTTCTATTTTGGCAGAAGAGCTTGCTAAAAATATCATTATATTGTCCTTTTCACATAATGTTATAGGACATCAGATTATAAAATGAGGAGTAAGTGTCAAATACTGGTCTACTTTTTGAGTAGGTACCTATTCCACACCTCTTGTTGATACCCTTTCAACCCCAAGATTCCTGTATCACATATACATATACACCTTCCTTTCTACCCCAAAACCAACGATGCATTTGTTGTTACTAAAATACTTTTGTGTCTTCTGGTAGCCTGGAGTAGGGTTGATTTTTTGTATACCATTTCAATGCATTATGCACTTCAGTGTACAATACTGTCATCTACTGATACGTGAATTTGCTAAGAGTTTACGTAAATTGAACAGTAAAGCCTCAGAAGCTGGTGGTTTGCTGGATTTTTTGGGTAGAACTCTATTCTTGTTGCTAAGATTTTTCTTCCTTACCTGGCAGTGTCTTTGAACCTGGTTTTACAACAAGGCCACGGGCTCGGATTATTTCTACTTCCAGTTGTCCTTTTTTGTCCATCATTCCCACCTGGATATCTCCTAGACAACAAAAAGAAAGCCTGGCATTGTAATTCAGAAATACCTAAATATATGAAAAGCTATGGGAATTTCTAGGATGAATGCATGATGACTTGTATGGTCTGCATTCCACCAGTATGATCTGGATTTTAACTGCTAGATACTTTAATACTTATCCTCTTCACTGTTATTTATGTTAGTAAACAATTAAAAACCCCTGCAATAACATCTTGTCTCCCATTTCCCATGCCCCTATCACTTCAAATTAAATTATTTTTTTTGTCTTAAGAATTTCTGAAAAAATAAAGGCAGCAAGGGCATTAGTACAAAGCATCTCTGTAAAATTGTTTAAAATCTCTTCACCATGCCTCGAGTTTAAGACAGGGTATGAAAATATAACTTGCAAATATAAAAAAAGCCTGTAAGCACAATAATAACAAATACTTTGCACCTAAATTTCCATTTTCATTCAATACTATCCAAGTGATTCAGAGAAAGGACTGGTCTTATTAGCCACATTTTAAAGTTGGAAAACCGAAGAAGAAGAGATAAAAGACTGAATTTTTCAAAGCACCTTTCTACTTTTGAGTGTCTTAATGAGCATCCACAACTACGTTCGACTTTGGCTGAGGTTATAGTTTTGGTCTTAACTGAGTTGTTCAAAACCACATGGGAAATCTGTATTTAAATACTTACGACTCTAGATAATTTCTATGTTCTAATTACCAGACCCAGTAGATTGTATCATATCTATAGGACATAAATGCTTACCCATTGATGGTGTTGCCAAAGTCTGTCGTCCTACAAGCTGGGCAGGACCAAGTCCATCCAGAAAATCACTGAACTGGCTGTCTGCAGCCAACCTCACACCAGGGAAAATCAAACTAAAAAAAAAATATTGAAAAAAAAAAACCCACTTGAATTTGCCCTTTTTTGTCTTCTAGATGTTTTGCATTTAGCATTTATGTTTTTGGTACTACTGCTCACAAGGAACTTATTTACACTGACAAGATTACAAAACAATTACTGTAATTTTCAAAACTTCACAGTGTTCAACAAGCAGCAATTTGGCCTCCAGCATAGAAACAAACAGGTGAAGAAAGCACTAATCCTTACTAAGTCTAATTTCCACGGTAATATTTTTCCGTCATGCTCTCTTTTCTCAATGTATTAAAGACCACTGTTAATTATTGTAGTATTCATATGAGACCAGTTCAATAAGATATTAATACATGCCCTTACCAGTAATTTAGGTACTTGAAGGTTTCTCAGTCAACACGAACTCAATGGCTGAATGTCAAACATAGCCAGTGAAATTACTACATTACACTGAACACTGGTCACTACTTTTAAAATCACCTTTTAAAATCAGCATTCATTATAAACATTTTGTTAAAAATGTCTTTCAGAATTATGTCTATTCAATGATGGAACTGAAATCCATTGTGGCAAACGACCAAAGTAACTTAAAATCCAAATTCTTGCCATAAGCTATCTGTGACCCATTACAAGGCAGTAAGAACTACTGAGATTTGTAATGACCAACCAAAAATAAATGCCCATCTCAAATGCATATAGTGCATCAACTTGGACATGTAAGATATATTGTCCAGTGTAGGTGTATTGTCCAGTGCTGTGAATACCACTAATAAATTTATCCACAATAAGATTTTTCTGGGCAATGTCTTGAACACACCACTCAGAAGTCTTTAACTTGGGCTTTTATGAAAAGCATGACACATGACAGTCTCATACTTCTACCCAGATCACTTCTTCAGGATTACTTAGCAGAATCTTTGAAAAACTCTTGAGCCCAGTGAATGACACCTGGAAATGCTCTGCTCTGCAAAACACAGACGTATGCAAGGAGTTTTCAGAAAAAGACCTGTCCTTTTCTTTGTTTTACCCGGCGTACTGCACCCGCTGCCCCTCCTGCCACACCGCATGCTGATGCTCTGACCCACCAGCTGCCTTTCTCATGGCACGCCAGAAACGATCCTCGTCCTTCCTGCACCAGCAATGGGAGATTCTTTCGGTCACGGGGGAAGACTTAGGCTTGGTCCATCAATGATACTAGCTTGTGAAGGGAATTCTGACAGAACAGGACCTACAGCGCTCACCGCACTTTTGTCTAAGTACCAGTTTCCTGGAGAAACGTCGGGTAACCACAGTTATAACTGCTCCTTACTTTCCCTCAGAACTGTAGCTGTTCATGCTCCCATCCGTTGACTCCCGGCTGGCCTGACGGGTCATCCAGTTCCTCATCTCCACAGCCAGCCCTGTCTCAGTGCTCCTCTGGACAGTGCTCCGCAGCTTCTTGCCCCCCGCTTCTGCAGAGACAAAAGAGAAGCCCCCATCACACGGCGCTGTTGCAGCTGGGCGGCCCTGCGGGCAGCACACCACCACTCCCCGTTGCAGAAATACTTGGAGCCAGAAATTAATGGCCTGTGCCAAAACTTCCATTTAAAAATGACCATTTTTTTTTTAATAATAGGCAAGCACCAGCGTAAATCTCTTTTACAGGTCCCTAGTTCTGTCACCACCCACTTTCCAAGGGCAGACAGCATATGCACAACACAAGTCTGCCCACCGAGGTAACCAGATTTACACTATCCATAGTCTAGTGTGTTTAAAATATTTTTTCTCTGGATGAATACATCCCTCCTAGCAATTCAATTAAAATGTTACCATTATGTCAAATTCTGCAGTGTCTGAGGAATGTTCTAATTCGGATGAATTATTTGATTTAAAAACATTTGGTCATCATCTGCTAAATCAAGTTACAGATGTCCATTAGCGAGGACAGTAAACAACAAATCAAGAACCCTTCCCATTCTTTCTTCTCTATTCACGCTCTTCTCATTTCACTAGCAGCTTTAACTGTATATCTAAAAAATACAGTATTGACTTTTATGCACAATATGAAACTTCATTACCACCTCCAAGAGTAACATTTTTTTTTGTATCTGCATAGTTTAATTTTAGTTGTAAAAACAGCAAAGTGACAGACAGCTGAGTATCAGACAAGGGAAAAAATACTCAAAACTCAAAAAAGCAGCATTTTAGTGTAGGAATTTTGATCAAGACCAGCGCTGGAACACATGTTGAAAGCAAAAAAAAGAAAGAAATTAGTAGGAATGAAGCTTCAGTTTTTCTTTCATGAGTAGGACAGTCACTCCATGTCGTTTCTGATTTTAAATGCTGGTCCCTGCAATGGGGCAAGGAATTCTGTATTCCAATTTCTTTTATCTGTTCAATACCCCCCCCCGACTTCAGCACAGTGGTGTGTGATATACTGATTAATACTATAAAAGAACAGTAATTCTAAATGTACACAACACCAAATAATATCAGAATTCTTAAACAGTGATACAATGAAGGTAGGGTATTATCCAGTATCCTAGGATATCTAGGGACTCACCCTCTTCTGCAGTTGTTTGTAGCCTCTGCTACCCTTTACACCTTCTCTGGCTCATCATGTATCAGAGGCCAGCAGAACTGCTGGACCTGTGGGGTTGGTGAAGCTCTAAGGATTTGAGAAAGGAAATGAGCAAGGGAGATTGTCCTGGGATAAGGACTCACACCCTGAGGAGAACATGTCAGCACAGGGGCTGGCTTAGAGTAAGGGGATCTGCACCCTCAGACAGGGAATAGGAGTAAGACATCGATTTCAATGTCCACACTCAGTGTCACTCTGTCCTACAGGCTGCAGTGTGGGTTAAAGTCTCTGTGCTGGTTTGAGCTGGGCTGGAGTTAATTTCCTTCGCAGTAGCTAGTATGGGGCTATGTTTTGGATTTGTGCTGAAAACAGGGTTGATAATGCCGAGATGTTTCGTTATGGCTGAGCAGTGCTTGCACAGAGCCAAGGACTTTTCTGCTCTTCACACCACCCCACCAGCGAGCAGGCTCTGGGTGCACAAGAAGTTGGGAGGGGACACAGCTGGGACAGCTGACCCCAACTGACCAAAGGGATATTCCAGACCATATGACATCATGCTCAGCATATAAAGCTGGGGAAAGAAGAAGGAAGGAGGGGATGCTGGGAGTGATGGCGTTTGTCTTCCCAAGTAACCGTTACGCATGATGGAGCCCTGCTTTCCTGGAGATGGCTGAACACCTGCCTGCCCATGGGAAGTGGGGAACAAATTCCTTGTTTTGCTTTGCTTGTGTGCGCAGCTTTTGCTTTACCTACTAAACTGTCTTTTATCTCAGCCCATGAGTTTTCTCACTTTTACTCTTCTGATTCTCTCCCCCATCCCATTGCAGGGGGGGAGTGAGCGAGCGGCTGTGTGGGGCTGAGCTGCCAGCTCGGGTTAAACCATGACAGTCTCCCAGGCCCTCCAGTCAGGAGGGATATTAGGTCAGATAAAAAAACCCAGGAATTTTAGTGAAGTGGGAAATAAGACACCCAAAACATCTTGAAACCCACTGGCCCCTTGTCAAGCAAGATTAATAACTTTGCAATATTTAGCAATAGTGAGACATTTCTATAACAGTATAATGAGTGGTTCAAATCATATTGCTTATTATAAGCCTTCTATGCATTCCTTAAGACCATAACTTTTAATGATTATATAAAAATAACAGAAGTAATAATTTTCCTCTAGAATTTCAGCTACCCACATGAATTTATTACCCAACAGAGTGAAATAATTTTTTTACTACGTCAAAACTACTTCTGAAAATGCCCATCAATACCTGGTGCAATAAATACAAATAAAAAAGATGCAAGGCTAACATGACATGGAAAATGAAGGGCAGAAGCTAACAATTTCATTTCTATTGGTTTGTACTGTTCCAAGTGTCTGCTTGTTGTATTATTTATATTAAACTAATGAAAGCTGGCAGCTGACTTCCAACACTGGTCCAGAGTTGTTCTAAAATCCAATCACTCATATCAAAAGAAATATTCCCACAAAACTGCCAGGAAAAAACTGTGCTACAGTTTTGTAGAAAAGGTACACTGCATCATAGTTACATGTGAAAGGCACACAACTCCTGAAGCTCCATGCTCTTTTGATTCAAGTATTGTTACAGGATATTACTCTTCCATTGTAAGACTTCTTTTTGATTAGTAAGCATTCATTTTTGTTCAGCCTTGTTGAGTGGTGGTCATTCTCAATTCATTGTTGCAAACATGAATTCTCTCATGCAAATTTAACAGAATATCTCCATCTTGCATGATTCTTCAATCTCTTCATATTATACCTTTCAAAGATTTTTGGGGTTGGGATAAATATGTGTTTGAATATGTGATATGTGAAGGAGTACATAGTAACTTTTATTAACTAGTAGGGAAGAATTTTTTTCTGAATTAGAATTAAAAGTCTGTATGCCTTCACTCTAGCAGAACATTCACAGGAAAAAAAAATCAACACATCTGTTGCACATCAATTTACTGAGAAATCAAGGCAGAACTGGTACAATTGCCATTCAAGTCTTCATAGAGGCACATGTGTAGCTGTTCTTAGCACCCCTCTGAATCTTATTTTTAAGCAGTTTTACTTCTTTCATTTTAACCGAAATAAGTGCTCTTGTTCACGTGAAGATAGGCCAACAGCTGAGAAGGTAAAAATTGGATACAGCATGGAAGTTAGGCATGCATAGTATATCCAGCTTTTGTATTAAGTGCGGGTGGTAAACAGTAATTATTTTGACCTTAATACTGAATTTAAGGAGGGTTCAAAGGAGGCTATGTGAATAACTATTTTCCAGTTTTCAACAGAAACAGGCAGAGCTCTCTGATGGTCTCAAAAGAGAAAGATCTGACCTTTCAGCAACAAGGCTCCTAATTATGATGTTGATGCTTCTTGAAATAAGAATGAAGATTTTAACAGCAAAATGGCAATTTGGAATAGAAGTACAGAAGAAGACGCAGATCACAGGCATGATTCCTGAGCCACTGCTTTAGAGATGAATATTCTTTCAGATTAAGCTCGGCTAAACTAATGTGTAATAATACACATGAGAAATACCTACACTTGATGGCCCACAATACTTGCAATACATTGGTCCCTGGAAAAATGTAATAAATAAAAAACAATCCTACAATTCCTCAAACAATTTTAAAGCAAAGACAATACTTACATAATCCATAATTTGTGTCACATAAATTCAGCATTAAAATGCTTAAAACGTTACAAGTAGCAATGAAAATGCAAAGTAGTTACTCAACTCAAAGAAACAGCCTTTGGTGCCATACTTCTAAGCTGTAGCTGGTAGAAGATCTGGTTGAAAGTCTTACCACTAGTAAATCCAAACTGTTCTCCCTCATTCCTGCCTGGAAATTAAAACCTCCTCTGTTGTGCTAATTCAACTACTTGTGTGGCTGCATTCTGTACTGGACCCAGCCCAAAAGGAACAAACCAACAATATGCTTTAAAGTTGTTCTTTTTCTTTTAAGACAGATCATTTGCACAAAACATTTGTGAAAACAAACATATAGTTGAATGAACCCAACTGAGGTGATGCTAATCTCTAGCTAGATGAATAATTTGGGAATGCATCTGACACTAACACAGAAGTAAACATGTAACTAGTGCCACTGTAAAAGTGTGGGTTGGTTTTATAATCATAAAGTATATATACATATATGCTCACCTCATGTTTACCCTGTTTTTAATCCTACCAAATGAAAGGCTGTAGAAACAAAGAGAGTTTGATAGTATATTTTGTTGCTAAGTATGTTGCTGACTACCTACACTGAAAATCATTTTACTCACAATTTACTAAGCTCTAATAAAGAACATTGAAAATGTTCTCCAAATTTGTATAATCTAATTGCCCTAGAAAGAAGAAATTTCTCTCAAGTCCCCATCGCAAATATGGAATATATTATCTGAAAAACACTAGTTCAGATTCTTGCAGCCATACTGTAAGGAGTGGAGTAAGTTACCAGAAATAATTGCTTTGGCATTTATGAAAGCACATTCATTCTTACAGTTAATCACACTGGTAATTTAACTAACATGGTTACTGCAAATAGACTCCACAGGCCACATTTTCTAAATTACACACGGAATTATTTGTTCCCACAACTTGGAGTGCAAATCACTTGCAAATTAGGGGTGCAAACCTACTGATACAATCTTCAATATCAGATGAGGACAAGTCAAAAACTGCAGTGAATGCAACAGATTGCCTTCCGTGATTTGGGATCTAGCCAGATGAAATTTGCCTCCGGAGCGGAGAGCTTGAGCTCTCGGCTCACTGTCAGCAGGAGCCTCCGACAACTCCTCACCACCAGGCACAGAGCCCCGAGAGAGGACGTCGCTGGCGCAGGCAGAGGCAGGCTGGCTATGCCAGTCCCCAGGTGGTACATGAGCTCTCGGTAGGACTTGTACTGAGTACAGAGCAGCTGTGGCTTCAGAAACACACTCAAGTGCTTGAGGTGCCTCTTCTCTGCTCTCCTCACCTCACCAAAAAGGCTGCATAAGAACTGCCTCAGTATTTTCATTTGAACTCAGGAGTTAGCTGCCTGTAAGTGACCATTTTTCAAGAGCAAAAAGCTCTAGAGATCTGCTCTAGGCATGTTAAGAACAGGTTAGATAAAACCATCAGAGACAGTCCAAAAACATTTGATCCTACCTAAGAAAAGGGAGATGGGGTAGGTCTCAAATTCCCTTGCAACCACACAATTCTGTGGCTGGAACAGCCCAGGTTTTGGCCACATTCAATGAGGCATTTAGCTCTAGTTTAAGCACTGCTGGGAGCCACAGCTGAGTTGTTTCTTTCCTTGTGTCACCCACAGACGCCAAGCAGCAGCCACGGATTAAGATCTACTAATTTAAGCAGGCTTTGGGAAACCCATATTCCACTGTCACCTCAGTTTGAGAAGCTTTGAGCCCATCTCACCAATTCTGAGAGGCCAGTGCTAACGACCAGCTTATGAATAGTCCTGTTACAGTCCTGATGAAGCTTTTTCACAGCACATGCCATAAGCATTTATGAAGCCCAAAGAGCATTTGCAGGGCCAGGGATAAACTGTAGCCAGGGGATCTCCCTTACTTTGCACTTGTAAGGAAGAAGGGAAGACATGTTCTAGTTCCTGCTCCCACGAATATCTGAACATAAACCACCGAGAAATTCCAATTGGGATGGGGATGGCCTGCTCCGATAGCCCAAAAGCAGAGCTGCCTTCAGTAAGGAAGCTCTTCAGTATGGAAGCAGCCAGGTGTGGAAACTGTCAGAGAGTCTGGACTGACAGCCTCAGTTTGTGCTATGCATTTCTTAATTTCTTGGGAGACCTCACTAGTTTTTCATTTTCAGTCAAAAAATACTTCTTCACTCTTGTCCTGTGCCTTTGTGGTTCTTCCCCTCTCTTTCCTCTGGCCATACTGGAAGCATGGTTAATTAAGATTAATGTTAATTAAGACAGTACCTAAGAAAAAGTGAAAGAGAAAACTGAATTAAATAATCAACTGTAAAACTGTTGCTTGACTTTCTGGTCAAAGGCTGGTATAGAAGCTTTTGGGTCCCATTCTTGATAAATTCCCATATATAGGACCCAAGAGGCAGCCACCAAGAATCTCAGTTGTTCCCAGGATATAAAGCTTCGGCCAGGTTGCAGCATCTTTTGCTGCATTTCATTTCCCTGTCATGGTAAGGTTGGTCGTACCTTCAACCTGGAAAAGATCCCCGCGGCTTGTTGTGGCCACGTGATGCGAAGTCAGTTTACCATGCACTGCTCCCAAGCAGTTTCAGGTTTAGGCAGGCACCTGCTCTTTATTCTCTCCCACTTTTTAATGTGTTTAAAGTTGTATTCTGCCACTTTAATTTCACTGCTGTGCTGATGTCTATTCTTCAGTCCTAACTGACCCTTCAGCAAATTCTTAAAAGCATAAGACAATAGAAACCGCTTTTGTCTGTGTGGGGCATCCATCAGTTTAAGCTCTTCAACACTGGCGGTCCCAACAGTTTTTGAAACATTTTTACAAAACTGAAGTGTTAACAAAGAGCTGTTTTTCTACATACATGATAATTACTTCATGTTCCTAAAATTCCAGTATCCCCTGTATTATTATTCAGAATCACTACTGAATGTCCGACACATAAAAAGGACAAATAGCCATCTCTGACAGCTTAGAGCTTGTTTTCAATACCTGTGCTATGTAAAATGGAAATCCCAATTAAGTGTATACAGAACCACAGCACGGAGGTTTGCTGCTTGGCCATTGCCTTGACAAAGAATTTACCCTTGATGACAGACAGCCAATGGACTGGGAGCCATCCCAGGGAATCAAAACTAAATAACCACACCTGT
Source organism: Pandion haliaetus (assembly GCA_013401275.1). Lineage (NCBI taxonomy): Eukaryota > Metazoa > Chordata > Aves > Accipitriformes > Pandionidae > Pandion > Pandion haliaetus. The sequence goes on along the minus strand of VYZV01013246.1, from coordinate 30,970 downwards.
AAGGATGAGAGGTGTTAGTACTGATGTGATTTCCACTTCTCTTCTGGTTACTTGGCTCTGACTATATAACAACAAACTGGCTATGCAGATCTGGTTGGAACCTTTGTTTCAAAGAACTTGATTACAGATCTTGATTGTAATACACAGTAAGAAAATAAACTAGTTTTTATATTTTAGTCATCTATTTGGCCCAAGAGAGATCAGGACATCTCTATTATATTTATATTATTTTTTTCAAATGTATGCCTGCAGGGCCAAGAAGGAATGTTTTCTTCAAATTTGTGTAAGATATATTTCCAGGTCAGCTGCTATCCTGAGGTTTACTGAGCTACTAAAGTACCCCCTGACTAGCCAGTCCAACCAGAGATCCATAAAGGTTTGACTCTACCTTGGAAAAATACTGTTGCACGTTAAATGTCTCAAATATGTGATCATAAAAAAAAGTTTAGTTCTGATGCAATATAAAAACAGCAGACATCAAATGCAGAATTAATATGTTATCCTAATTACTTTTATTTAGAAAGGCACAACTCCTGACAGTGAGATGTGAATCAGGAACACAACTGCACACAGCCACTCGGGCCCTTCCAGCACTTCTGCAGAAGTCTCTGTTTCTGGTACTGAGACCATCAGTTTTCTAGGTGTGATCAAAAGCCTTGTATGATTGCTGTAAAACTGAACACAGAGGTACGACAATGAAGAAGCACATGGTGTAGATGTTCTTATCATTCAAATATCATAGGTCTGACTGTGCATATCTTGTGCATGTGTCAAAACAGAATAGTAACATTTTATATCCACTTTGTACATCCGGTACAACAATCTACATGACTACAAAAAGTGCAAAGCAGTGGGAAATCAGTCTCATCTCCAAGCTATTAAAATCCTGAAAAAATAAGGCAAGCAATTTTGTGGAATTACATTCTAATTTTATATGTCATTTACAGAAGGAATCACTAAATAGGTGCACATCTTCACCACAAGAAATCTTTAAACCCAGTCTTTGATTTTTGCCAATGACAAAGGATAACCATCGTAAGTAAAAAGAAACCATCACTGCAGTTTTGAGTGATAATGTTTTTATGTTTACATGTACATTCAAATTTCTGGATGTATAGCATTCTTACACACTTATTAATAACAATTATTCCATGCAGTGCCAAGAGCAGATTAAAACTTCTTAAACAGGGAAAAGTGTATATATTGAGGAGCTTAGAAGTGCTTTTTAATTTTTCTATTATAAGAATCAAGAGATACTTTCTAAATAAGCAATAATGACAGTAACACCATTCCTTAACCCAACCTTGATTATTTTTAGTGTAGCTAGGGTCAGTACAGCATACACTATCAGACGGATCTCTGCAGCATTTCTGAATGATGTAGCAATTCAACACCCTCTATTAGGGCTTAATGAGATAGATGGTGCCAAGTAGTTGGATGGCTACTGAGAGTACACAAATTAGAAACAGTTCTTCCTCCTAGCTTTGTCTAAGATGAGTAATGATACCATGCAAATATCATTATTTAAATAACCACAGTTCCCAAAACTCTGAGCAAATTTCACACTGTAATTACCCATTTTCAAACTACTGCTGTTAAACATTTACCTCTCCAATTGAAACAATGGCAACACAGCATGCAGCTGCTCTGACTATACCGTTGATCTTGCCATTGAAAAATGACAATTACAGCTTGTAGATGTGAGACAGTTTTTTTCAGGTTTGTGTAGGAACCACCAGAGATGAATATAGTGTAGCTTCACTGCTGCTGTTATAGCCGTACCAGAGTCACCTGTTAGCTATTCAGGTACATACTGCAGTGTAACTAGCAGCTCAGAAGAGAAATACAACAAATATAAGAGAAATACAGCTTTAAAACTCCATTGGGCATTTCTATCATATAGTCAGGTTGAAGCGTGTTGTACTTTGAATGTCAATCCTTCTGCAGTCTCTTCTACTTTTCTGTTCTGTTTTCATGTTTCCCAGAATACCTGTGTTTTGTTTGTCACACTCTTTACTTCACCAGCAACAGTGTATTTTTTCTATGGTTCTTTTTTAAAAGGTCTTACACATCTTGGCATCTACATCTGCTTCATCAGTATAGCACCTGAGTGTAATTGGTAAAAACACTTGGGACTGAAAAGAGAGATGTAAATTGCTGGAAATTACATCTGTCCTGCTTCCACCCTGGAGTCAGCCCAGGGAGCTGCAGAAGCGGGAGAGACCCAGTCCCACCACACTGATAGAAAGGCTGACTCAGCTCAGCCCCTGGGCAGTGCCCTAGCAGCAAACATAAAAAATTATCAACCATAAACTTGAATGTCATACAGATTCTGTACAGAATGATTATTATTCCATATTGGGAGTGATTTTTATCCTCTAAGATGAGCCACGCCACTGTTGTATGAGATGCACAGCAGACGATCTCTGGCATGTTAGCATCAGTCAAGCCAGGGTCTTTAAAGCTTCATCTTTCACAGCGATACCCTGCCACAGGGCAGTATAGCCTTCTTTCTTATTCCACCTTGGCTCTGCCTATGAACATTGCACATAAACAAGGCCATCTTTACCACCAAGGCCAAAAAGTAGGCGAATTCCCCCAAGAAGATGTAGTTATTCTCATTTTCTTCATTGCCTGATATTCCTACTATTACTTTATTCTTTTTAAGAGGGTAATTTTAAAGCATAAGTACTTCATCTGCAGGATTCTCTTCACTTTAATAATTACTGTGTTAATGAATTTATTGTTACTACTTCCCCCATTTTCTATTTCTGTTTAAATTATTGTCTGCTTGTTATTGTCTACTGGGACCTCCACAGGGACAGTGTGATCTGGTGGCCTAACCACAGGAACAGAATCCAGGAACTGCCGAGCTTTATTCCAGCTCTACCAACGAGCAATGATTAATCAGTGAGAAATGCCACTGAAGCCAGTAACAGTGCTCAACTGAGCAGTTCAGCATACATCTAACTAAGTCCTGATCTTTCACTCACTAGCATCAATGGCAACACTCCTGCTGATACCTGTGTGGGATTGAACAAGTTTCGAGCAAGTTTCCCAGATAGTTATCAGCCAGGTGACAGGAGCGTATAAGGTGCTTCTATTCCTGCTGAACTCCTGCAGCAACACTCACGATACTTCTTTCGGTAGACATCAATATGCAGAACTGTAATGCATCTTCTCCTCAGCTAACACAACTAATTCTTGCTATTTTTGGCATGATTGTCTTGGACTGAAGAACATTCTGTGGCTTTTTTTTTTCTCAATTGCCTTTTGTTTTTCTAACATACTGGGAGACTAAGATGCTTTCCAGTTCTTTCTGAATTAATTTACGTCTTAAATTATAATGAATTATTTCTTGAATTGTCTTCAGCACCTGCAAAGCATTTTACTTTCCCCTTGAATCTCATAGCTTTACTACCACCCAAAAACTTTGGCAAAAGAAGACATTAAATTGAAATATACTTCCTTTTGGAGGGCATAGTTCGGCACACAGATCTTGCCATGACTAGCAGTTCCCTAGCTGCACTCCTGGCAACCTGCTATTTAACAGTTTATATCAACACCTCAGTGTAAATGCAAACCAGAATTGAAAGCAAATAGAGTATAAAAAGGAAACCAGCACAGTTCTATTACAGCAAACCACACGGTGTAACTTGAGGAAGCACTGAGTTAACAGTCCCACTCATAAAAATAGACATAGGCTTTCTAGTGACCACATGCACTCTGAGCCTCTCTCTTCTTTTCTCAGTGCATGTTGGACAACTGTAATTCTTCTCCAGTAACCTTCTTGTACATAAGAATAATTTGCTCTGGCACATTTTCCAGTTGTCCACAGGAAACTTTAGTAAACTCATATCCACTACTTTTAAATATATTATGTGCAAGAAATTTTGCACTATGACTACCCAGACATCTGAAAGGATGTCACACACATTTACATTGGAAGCTCCCTGGTCTTTTAACTTAATGACAAAATTTCCTTTAATTTCAACAAAGTCAGGATTTCAGACAAAATGTGAGGGTTGGGATGCTTCGAGAGCATTCAGAGAGGGTCTGATTTGCCCTCTGTCCCCACACACTGCTTCAACAATTTCCAAGTAATTTAAATCTGTTCCAACCATTATGTGATGCCAGTTCTCACTTTACAATGCAGGCTGTACACTTTATCATCAATGAGTCTAACAAAAAATGCAAAAGACACCCTTTAATAACCTTGACACTTTGATAACACACATAGTTTGCTCTGGTACCATATGACACGTTAGTTCTGTGCATGCACATGCACACATGCCAGAAATAAACTGATGATGAAAAAACTGATTTTTCAATACCTTTTACTAGACAGAGCTAAGAATAATAAACTCCTTTCAAAATAACAAATCTGAATAAACTTGAAGGAGTCATCCAACCGATCAGCAAGTAGGAAATGCTAGAGTGAACAGCAGTTCCCTGTGCTGCAAACCTGGCCCACCATGACAGGTTCAGGCCTACCCATGGCAAGTTCGTGGCTACCAACTGGAAAACTGCAGCCTTTCCACAGCCTGCTTCTTCAGTACATTACAGCTTGGATGCCAAGGCTTAAGAAGTCTCCTTCTCTAATCAACTGACACTCAAATGGATCTTCTCAATCATCATGTTCAAAAATAGTTCCTAAAATTATTCTTATTAATACATTGTATTGAATTACTTACTATTCAGTTACTTCTCAACTCGACAGTACTTATATTCTTTCATACCCAAAGATCTATCTATGGACCAGTGTATTCATTTCAGCAGTTAATTAACAAAGTCTTCAAGAAAGTATCATAAATAAATGCCTCAACAGGTCAGATTTTCTATTTGTATTAAAAATGCGATTGAGTGGGAAATGTAAAAGCACCCCTATAGCAGGTTAACTTTTTTTAACCTATCCATCATATGCAGAAATAACTACATCTTGAGGATGCATAACTTATGAAATGGGTTTAACATCTATCTTTTTCAGATTAAACTGTAAAAGAACATTAAGTGAACATGGGAGTGCATGTACCACACCCACTTAAGGAGACTGGTGGTACATAAATATAATTGCATAGAAGCACTCAGAAGACAACAAATTCCTATTTGAGTGCAGAGGTGACTTGCCATCAAAAAAACCCATCACGTTTTTTCTTTCTAATCTCAGTGAGAGCACTTGGGAAAAGTTTAGCTGTCATGGCTGTCACTCCCTCTGTAACCTGGTATGTCTGAAATCTCAGGTAGCAGAAACTCAGCTCCCTAAAAACTGCATAGCAATTACATCTCTATTGTTTCATTGGAATTACATGAAATGCATTTTCAAGTGTAGCCTACATCTAAAATAGGATCCAATAATGTAAATCAACACAACATGGAAAAGTATCAGTATACATTCTTTTAACAGTTCTATTTAGATAACTTGCCAGCACAAACCAAATAAATCATTACAATTACCATTAAATTAACAGATATTCCTCTACTGACTTCCATATATTTCATATTTCTTTGAACCAGTGAACAGTTTTAAACATTCACAGATCTCAACTGAGGAAAAAGTTAAGTGTTTCCTAGAGAAGTCAAGAAAACAGTCCAGAACAAAACAAATCAATACCCCGACTTCACACAGGATTAATGCAATTGTTGTAACTAATAATCAGGATTGAAAACACAACTATTCTGGAATGATGGAGAGAAAAATCTTTAAAGAACACCTGAGCATGTTTAGCATACTATATGATATTTTCAGTGTTTTAAAAACATCTGTTTTCTGCCATTGTGTGTATTAGCATGTCAAAAGATTAAAAATGCCCTCTGAAGCCTCCCGTGCAGTCTACTGGCAATATTTTGCAGTTCACTTCATCGTTCAAGGCACGGAGCAGATGAGAGTACTGAAGGACAGCACACTTCGCCCCAGGGGGCTGATCCCTCTTTTCTATGGGAAGGGGCAGCCTGGCCAGCCCCAGAGCAGGGTCCAGGGGAAAGGCGGGAGACCACACCTCAGCATTCGCATCGGAAAAGGAAAGATGTTTCAGAGAGGAGACTTTAGGCACTGTTGCACATGAAAAGATAAATCAAGACATGGGAAGATTGGGGACAGACGTTTGCTGCGGAACCCTTGGCTTGAGACATGGGAGGTGATATATGCAGATATTTTAAATACAGATGATGAATGGTGTACATACATAGCTGATACATGTTTGTCTAGCAGCATTGGACAAATACTGGTATCTTGACTTGATATTGCTCAAATCTATTGAAGGTGCAATATGCTCCATTAATCTTAATGAAATTAAAAATCTTGAATTAGTTCTGATAAACACTGGGAAGACCGTCAGTTCATTCTGCATGTAAACATATTTAAACACACCAGATTATCTTCTTTACAAAACGAGTATTTGCAAAACAAACTCATGAAACACAAGTTCTGTCCTGGGTAGGGGTTGGTGCCATGCTTAACTGTACATGTACATTTGCTACACACATTCCAAACAGTAACCGGAACTTCTGATTTTTCAGGTTTTTTTGATAGCTAGCTTAGGTTTTGTGATTTTCTTTTCTTTTTATTGGCCACGGTTACACAGAAAATCCATTGCATTTCTCTTCTTTGTTATGTAAGGTTGTGGTCCTGCAACAAATATATGGAAATTATACATGCGCTTTAGTCATAAAAGTAAGTCCTACCAGTAAAGATTTACTGTGAGTGAGACCTGCAAGGTCTACGTGTACACGTAGCCTTCTACCTATGCTGCTGTTCCCAAGAAAAAGTTAATCAGGGCCAGTATTTGGTTGTTCAAATCTAGCGTTCTTTGTAAATCATGTCGTAAGAACAGACAAGGGATACCTGAGGAAGCCCATGTTGTGTCAGAAAACCACCCCTGAGGAAGTGTGGCTTGTTTTCCTTAGGAATGAGTAGAAAATGGAGAGACCCTCTACCCCACTGGGTTTTTTTTCAACATAACTAAAGCTCAGCTAATAACTTCACTTCCAACGTGACGATAAACACCATCTTTCAAATCACACCTCATTCTCCAGTTACAAGCACCATCTCACCAACCCCTCTCTCAACACCAGTAACTCTCCGGGAGCCGCGTCCCCACACCGAGCTCCGCACCGCCGCCCGCCGGGACGGGGACGGGGACGGGGACCGGGACCCGGACAGGGACAGGGACAGGGACAGGGACAGG